>PVJO010019688.1:0-33665 GCA_004026905.1 Hystrix cristata
ATCATGGCATCTATCTCAACACAGTGGTTCTGCTAACAGATTAGCCCCAATATTAGCCCCAAGACCAGACCAGTGTGTCTCACTGTGATCTAGTTCGTTAAGTTTGTATAAACATTTAATGTTAAAAATTGCTTACTTTAAGTTAGTAAAATCTCCACCATAATAAATTTTAGTCTTCTACTTCATAATCTTTCTGGTAACTGGATCTCTTGAATAATTGTGGATATGTTCTTAATGTTAATAACTACTTTTCATTTAAAATTTGGGGAATTTAATCTTTCAGTGAAAAATATATCAGCATTTTGCAATATTTTAAAAATATCACACTGCCTCATTTTTCTTTTCTGCATCTAGGAAACAAAGAAGAAATGCTTTAACCTCTCTATTTTAAAAAGGACTCCTGTGGATGTCTCTCTTCTTATCTATTGTGAGTCTTCTTACAAATGAGAAACATGTATGACATAGTCTGCACAATGTAGAGGCCTCAATTAAGTCTATGTTTTTGGTTTAAAATCATAAATATTAATGCTGATACAGACTGTGCATAGAATGTAAACCCTTCTTAATTTCACAGGAAATTACTAAAAAACAGAAAATACTCTACTACTTTTCTTTACTCAAAAAAAGTAAATAATTAAAGCTCCTAGTTTTTAGTGCATGCCCTTTTAACACAAGGACAATGGGTAAAATTAATAGTCTGGATTAAGTTCTGATAGTCATATTCATTCTTGGGATTCTTTCATACAACTGAATGTTTTGAAAAACATTACACTTAAGGTTTTAGATAATTGTGTTTGTTTAATATTTCTGTGTTATTGGTACATCGTTTTTCTATGCCTTGGGGTATAAATTGGCTTTTCCCCTTCGAATCTGAAAAGGTTTTGTAGGTGACACAATAATAATTATTAACAACAGCTTATGATGGTACATAACAAGCAAGCATCTGCCTGTACCTTAGTAGGTGTTCAGTGTAGGATTTAGTTAACATACAAACCTAGAGCATATACACTACATCCAGGGAGATTATTTACCCCCCATCAGGTGTAGTTACTCAAAGCTATTTTCTAAGCCTTTGAAAGCTTCACAGCCTTCATATTTGGGGAAAATAATATTTTAAAATATATTCTTCCTAATAATGACAATCAAGAGTATAATTACAGCTTCATATAAATATCTCCGCTGTTCACAGTGCCTAACATATGGTGATTTTTCTAGGGGAATCTAAACATTTTGTTGATTACTAAACTAGTGTCACAATTCAAAAGCAGATAAGAAGGAGAAAAAAACAAACCAGGGGTGCCAAAGTCTTAGCATGTGTCTGAAAAGACCCGGGCCTTGAGCGCTTCGATCTATGAAGTCTTATAGGCGCATAATGGGTAAATTGCTTATTTATAATAACAGATACGGAACCGAATGTAGACATCACATAGGTAAGCCTTATCCAGATAAAGAAATGGGATTTTAATAAAGGGAGCAGATACCTTTATTCATGACAGAGGGCCGGGTGGGTTCAAGAACTCCTGACTTCCCTGAAGATCGCTGCCCTGGGGACTTCCAAGATCACTCTCACCTTTAAAGATCTTTTAAAGAAGCTACAGGATACAAAGAAGCAGGTGTCATTACAGTTACAGTTTATTACAGTAAAAGGTTACACATTAAAAAATAATCAAAGTGTGAACGGCGGAGTCCAGGAGAGATCAGGCCCGAGCTTCCGGCTCTTCCCTCCCAGTAGAGTAATAACAAACGTCTAAGTTCTCCCAACAGCAGTGCGTGACAACGTTTCACGAAGTACTGCCGACAGGGAAGCTCAGTCTGAACTACAGTGTCCAGGGGCAATTTCAGAGTCAGTCATGTAGAAGCGGAGACCGGTGGGACTGACCTGAGACCCTCAGTTTCCAGCCCCTCCAGATGGAAAACTAATAGGATTGGCCCCGCCACAAATCATCTCACTTTAAACTCCCTGGCGGGGCGGTGGCCCCGTATACAAACATTCTACCCGGGAGCTGAACAGGGCCAGCCTGTTCTTTGGAAGATGCGGGACTTGAACAATTTTAACTCAGTGACTTAACCTTTCCCTGTGTAGCGAGCACCCAAAGGCTGCTAACTGAAGTGTTTCCCGCACACCACCTGCCTTATTCTCCGTGTTAAAGGTAGCATTTCCAAGGGCCCTGGACCTCTTCGTTTTGATGCCATGCCTTAGCAGAACTTTAATATTCTTAAGATTTTCTTCCAAACTACTACCCATAAAGGATTTTAGACAATTACAGAAATAGGTGGGTTTATGCTACTGGAAAGTTTTGATCCATTATAGCTCTGAATAGTTACAGTTTCTCACATTTACTTCCTTTTAGAGTGCAGAGAATACTGGTAATCACATTAGGAAAGACAGAGGGTTGGAAGCAAGACTCAGGACTATCATCAGCCTCAGTTTTCCATACAGTATAAAAAAGCAGAAGTACCCCTTCTAGCATCCCACCGTGAACAATGGGCCTGCATATTTTGTATGTGCCTCACAAAGTTACACGTTCTGGTCTTTACTTGTTACAGTATTACCAATGACATGCTTAAACAATTAATAGCCAGCTTCCAAGGTAGAGAAAAATATGATTGAAGGCATTTGTTGATTTCTATAATGTAAATCTTCCCACTGTGGCTGATTTTAAAATACACATAAGGTCACCAAATGTGAAATTGAAAAGTGGTATGCATAATTGACTCTTACTAATCCATATGAACCTTCTCCACCAAAACCCTGGATATAATAAACTGAGATATAAATCTCCAAGCCTCAGTGTTTAATTATCAGGTATAGACAATATTTCCAGTAGAAAATGTACCCTCAACACCCATTAAAGATCTTAACTATATTTTGGATCGTTATTCTCACTTGCATAGTAAAATCTGTTTGGGCTCAGTATATTACAATTGATCTTTCTTTAAAATTTTAATATCCTTTTTATAAGTGTTACACTTTTTAGAAGACAAGTGGATTTAAAAGATTATTTAAAAAAAGATCCAGTTTCAAATTTGACCTTTGGGATTTGGGCTATCTTGGAGTCATCAGTATCATGCCTACAAGTATTCATGGTAAATGTCTCATTTATTATAAGTTTTCTGCCAAAGAAATAAAAGAATAGGAACAACAGAAATGCAATAGTAGAGTAGTATAATCAGGAAATATTTTATACTATCAAATCATTTATGTAAATCCAGGTAGTCTCTGAAGGAGTCCATGTAGCTAGTAAAGAATATAACTGCCTAGAAAAGAGCGAAATCCAGGAGATCATAAAAAAGAACGGCATTTTGGGACTGAGACCAGGATTCAGATTCTCTTCTTGTTTGGTGATGTCTCTAATGAGGTTTCTGATTCCTTCTTAAGGCAGGATCGGTGATTAAACAAAGACTTCACAAAATGGCCAGCATTATAATCAGTTATGCGTATACCAAATAGGCCAATATGTCAGTAAGCACTATAAATTTCATACTATTATTTTTGTGTCCCACTTAATTCCTTTGTTTTAATTTCCTAATAAAAGATTTTCACACAGGTGTTGTTAATTTAAAATCACCTGGCGTGGAAATCACAAGTGTTGCTTGGGTGCCAATAAATTGGTTCCCGGATACACTCTTGGTATTTAATAGCTTGTAAGCTATTAACATTCCTGTACTTAAAAGACAGTGTTTAAATGGGACTGAAATGAATACCTTATTTATATGTGATTAAATTTTATGCCTATTGTGCTTAGTGAAATATTCTAAATCCACCTTGCGTTTTAAAGTCCTGAATAAAGAACAGTGGCCCTTCTTCTGATTAATGAGTCTAGGCCAGGAACCACCCAGTCAGCCACATGCTACTCATACCTCACCTGCTGCGTAAGGAAGAAAAGCAGTCCTGTTACAGTTTTCCTAATAAACTGCTTGGCAAATTTGAGTATAGAAAAGGATATCTATATATTCCATTTAATAGATATCATATATTCCATTTAAGATCAGTCAGAATTATGAGGAGCTTCACAATAATATTAAGCAATAAAATGTAGTTTCGTATACAGTTTTTCCACACACAAGGAAAGAGATATGCACCGTGATTCTGCCGGGTATTATTAGAAAGACACTGTATCAGTGATTTCCTCACAAAATATTTCTCTAGGCAAAGGGAGTAATATGCATATCATACTACATGTGCATGTTTTCTTTTTTTTTTAAGAGGTTTATCCAGATATTTTACTGTTACAGAAGATAGGTACTTTTGTTTTAATATGTAAAATAAAATAAGAACAATTTAAATGGTAGATAGTTGTTATTTCCTAATTTCAGAAAAGAGAAATTAAACAAACATTACAAATATCAGTTTTGATTATTAAAGAAATCAAGATAACTACATGATACATTATAATTTAATGTATCCTATATACTGATATCATTAACATAAAATTACTTGATTGGATAAAGAACAGTTTAATTCTGATAACAATGAAAGAGTCTAGAATTAATAAAGTATATAATTTCCGCTAAAAGAAACATAAATGATGAACCTCTCTTTAATCAAAATCCCAAAAGACCCTTGAGTTAAGTTGGTAAAGTATTTCTGATGGGGTGAAGTTTGTGTCATTCAAGCTTCTAATCTTGCCTTCAGTTGAAAAACTAGAAGACTCCACTCTGCTACATATTTGTATTTAGTATAAATAAACATAGTAAGAAAACAAATAATAATGAGTTTAAGTGAATTAAGTTTAATGTCGCTCAGATTTTTATACAGGAATATTATGCCTGGAGTTGCTGGGGAATACCAGCTGCTTCAAAGCAGATATGATGTTATCTCTACTGCAAAACTCTAATGAAATGATGTTCTGAATCATCTCATTATTTTCCAAACGACAGAAATAATAACTAATCTTCTTAGAGAAGGTTACGACATTTCAAGAAATATGGGAAGCATTTTTAACATATTGTCTCAGCGAATCTGCCCTAAGTAGACAGCAGACTCTATGAGGGCAGGCGTTGGACACTCTCATCAGCCTGAAGAGTGGAGGAGATTCTAACTACAAGAAGACCTCACACATAGTAGCAGCTCAATAAACATTCTGATGAGCAAGTGAACAAATCCACACAGAAGTTGCCAAACAGGCTACTACTGGTATTATCTGGTATTATTCTAATTTTATAGGCAAGGAAACAGAGAAGTTAAGGAACTTGACTCTAATCACAGTGCTGATGAATGTGAAAGTTAGAATTCAAAATTAGGGCTCCCTTTCTCAAAGCTAACCACTAAGCTATATCTACTTGTCCATATAAAATAGTGGTATATTTTACCCTGCTTTGAGTCTCAGGGTCCTAATACACAGAAGACTGCTTTACATTCCGACCAGAGACTTGATTCTTGCGTGGAATCTTCTATTTGAGGAAATGGGAATCTTTTAATCAAAATCTTTCCTGTAATTCATAGAATTTTATTAATAGCTCACTAATTGAAAAGATAGAAGACACGACTTTAGATTCTTGTCTTCCCAATGACATTTAAAGAAAGACGAGATTCACTCCCAGTTTCATTTGACAATATTTGCCGTTTATAATACAAAAAAAAATAATAATAAGGGACATTCAGAGAGGCTAGAAAAAGGGAGTTGCTTTGTTCCCTGATCCCTTCCAGGAAAGCCAAAAGTTTATGCAATTTTGATTTTGCTACCAATAATATGTCCACTTTTCACCAGTTTGGGTAAAAGCAAAATTGCATCTACTTTGATAACACAACTTATGTCATGCTGAGCTCTTTCCTGGGAAGTGGGGAAGGTCGCCTCTTCCTGCATCATCTCGCCTGTGCAGGGTGCATCTTCCAGGCGCTGCCAAGATTCTGACCTCCTGCGTACACTCTGCAGGTGAGGCAGGGCCAGACCTGCTCCACGACACAAAACATCCTCAAGTGCAGTCTCAGCTTGAGCGGTGTAGAAGAGAGCTGTTGCCCTTTGCCTTCTCTTGCGGCTTTAAGATGATCTTGACCACCCTTCATGATCCACTGCCCCGCTTACAGCCTCCTATATGCTAGTGGTTCCATGTTGCTGCTTGGTGAACTCAAGCAACCTGCTGAGATGGGTGTCTTTATTATGCCCCTTGCACTATTTGTCTCTAGAAAACTGCTTTTTGTCACTAACACTGGGTCAGTCCTCGGTTGACTGTCCCAGACAACTGTGCCCCATGGGCTCTGAGAGAGCTTCTCTCAGTTTAAGCTACTACATGATGGAACACCCATGTTCCAAAGGGCCGCATCATTTTGATTTCTTATGTAACCAGACTTATAGGCCCTGTGGCAGGATTCATGCAGACGGCCACCTCCCAAAAGCCACTCGGTATCCATCTTCTTCTTTCATTACAGGAAGTATTTTTTAATTACCTTGCTGCTTGCTAAAAGACTATACTTCTATGATTTCCTTGTACCTGA
Organism: Hystrix cristata; assembly: GCA_004026905.1. NCBI lineage: Eukaryota > Metazoa > Chordata > Mammalia > Rodentia > Hystricidae > Hystrix > Hystrix cristata. The sequence continues at coordinate 6,437 of PVJO010019688.1, forward strand.
AATCAATTTTTGATCAGTGCAGAGATGTGCTGAGTGATTTGTGAGTAGCCTTTCAAAAGGTAAAAGATAAGCACTTTTTATTCCATTTCTCCTTCATACGGAGTAGAATCGAGACAGAATATAATCCATTAAATGAAAACCACATGCTAAGAAGAGCAGAGACTCAGGAAGGTGCCTGCACCCTTGAAGACATTCGACATAGAGCCAGGATTGAATATTTATGCCTTTTTCTGATATTTATTATCAGTTAGTCTTACATATTAATACAAATGAAAAGAACACAACTATATGCCTTATAGCATATTCTTTGTATTACAACTACAAAATATGTATAGTCCCATTAAACAATCTTAACTCGGTTTTCAGAATATGGTGGAATAATAGTTTATAAAGTCATGTGCACATATCTCTTAAATATTTATACACAAATAACTAAATGTGGTTGCATTATTAGCTCTCCTAGATTATGAGTTTATTTAGAGCAGGGATTATGTCATATTCTCTCTAGTTCTAGTTCAATGTATTTCTAGGGAGTAATAAAATCCTTCCACATAAGAAAGCCCAGGACCCAGTGGATTCATCTCCGAAGTCTAAAGAGCTGTAGGGAAGATCTAATGCCAATACTCATTAAGCTCTTTACAAAATTAAAAGGGAAAGGAATACTGCTCCCAAACTCATTCCTGGAAGATAGCATTACACTGATTCCAAAACCAGACAAGAACCCCACTAAAAAACAAAACTACAGGCCGATCTTTTTTATGAGTATAGATGCATAAATCCTCAACAAGATACTGGCAAACACAATGCAACAAATCATCAAAAAGTTCATACATTATAACCAGGTAGGCTTCATCCCAGGGACACAAGGATGGTTCAACATATGCAAGTCAATACACCACATTAAAAAAAAAAAATACACCGCATAAACAAAGGCAAAGGCAAAAATCACAAGATCATCTCAATAAACACAGAAAAAGACTCTAACAAAAATCCACCATCCATTCATAATTTTTAAAAACCCTGAAGAAAATAGGCATAAAATGCCCTTATGTCAATCTAATAAAAGCCATTTATGATGAACCAATGGCAACATCATATTAAATGTGGAAATGCTAAAAGCTGTCCCTCTAAAATCAAGAACAAAATCAGGGTGTTCACTATCACCACTTCTGTTCAGTAGAGTACTCCAAACATTAGACAGAGCAGTCAGGCAAGAATAAAAGGGATATGAAAAAGAAAGAAGTTAAATTACATTATTTGTAGATGACACAATTCTCTACATAGAAGATTCAAAAAAAATTCCACCAAAAAACTCCTAAAATTAATAACCAAATATAGTAGCACAGAAGTATATAAAATCAACACAAATAAAAAATAACATCTTGAACACCAATAAAGAACACACCAAGAAAGAAATTAGGAAAACAATGCCATTTACGATAGCATCAAAAAATAAATACTTAGGGATTAATCTAACTATGGAAGTGAAAGAACTCTACAATGAAAACTACAGTATTCTGAAAAAGGAAATGAAAGAAGACATCAGAAAATGGAAAGGTACCGCCTGTTTCTGGATAGATAGAACCAGTGTTGTCAAATGTCTCTGTTTCCAAAACTGATATACAGGCAATACAATCCCAATCAAAATAACAATAGCATTCCCCACATAACTACAGAAAATAATCCTAAAGTTCATATGGAAGCAGAAGAGACCTAGAACAGAAAAAGCAAAGTAAAATAACACTGAAATTCCATCTTACTCCAGAAAGAATGGTTATCATCAAGGAAGCAAATAAAACCAAATGTTGGTGAGGCAGCAGGGCAAAAAGAATCCTTCTATATTATTTGTGGGAATGTAAACTAGTACAACCATTAGGGAATTCGGTATGGAAATTCTTCAAAAAACTAAAAATAGAAATTCTATTTGAGCCCACTATCCCACCCTTGGTACCGTCTCAAAAGAGCTTAAAGACATCATATGACAGTGTAACATGACACCCATGTTATGCACAGCTCACAATAGCTAAATCTCTGATGCAGCCTATATATCCACAGACGAATTGCGAAGGACAGTGTGATATTTATGCACAATGGAGTACTATCCTGCCATAAAATAGGGTAAATTTGAGTCATTTGGAGTAAAATGAATGACCTTGGACCACAATGTTAGGTGAAATAAATCAGACACACAGGTTTAAATATGGTTCCTCTTCTATGGGAAAACCATCGTATGAATAAATTAAAGAGCAAAATAAACGATAGGTAGTAGAAAACATAGAGATGGATCTTTTGCAAAAGAGAAGGGGACCAAGAGACAGAGGGAGGGGTGGGAGGGACGGGGGTGGAAAGAGAATTAAGATGTGTTGCATACATATTTCAACTTTCATGATGAACATTATTATTATGAACAGCAATCCTGTACTAGTAAATGTCTTTTAGAAAGAAAAAATTGACAAGGGAAAAATTCTCTTAAAAGCAGAATGATGGGACATGAAAGCCACGTGACTCACTGAGCCAACGTTACTCTCTGCAAGCAGGAAAGAGAACTTTCAAAGCAGTAGCTTTTACCTAAAGAGCTTTCTCCTGCCTTGTCCAGTCTCCGAAAGCTTAAGCATATTTTAAGGCAAGTCACCCTGTTCATTGTACAGAAGCACAATGAGATCAAGAACAGTTATCCAGACCAAGCCTGTAAAAGATACCCCATAATTACTGGATATAAGTAGAAATTGACCAATTTTTAAGAAAGGAACTATTACTATTAAGATCAGATATTTTGGAAAATGTTTAACAAATAGATCTATAGAAACAAAGAATGGGAATAAAAAAACCCACCACCACTAGGAATGGACCGGTTTCTGTGGTATAGAGGGTGTTTTCGTGGCAAGTTCCACGCTACACAGAGTTGCTGAAAAGTTAACACGCTTCTGTGGCCAGAGAATGAGATAGCTATAATTTACCTTCCTTGCCACGCAGAGGAAGGCCTCTTGTGTGTCCTACAAATTCCTTTGTTAAAAATAAATGTTCTTAAAGATTTTAATTTTTGAAATATTTTTGATGTATTTAGAGAGCACCTTAGTATCTGAAAATGGTACCTGTATTTATACACTTAGTAGGCAGTAACTAGATAACTATCACTGGTTGTGGACTAAAGAGTGTTTACCAAACTCAGAGAAAAGAGACAGCCAGTAAATTCTGAGCAAGGCCAAGAGCCAACTCTAAGCCTGTCTGTGGGGTCCCCTCAGAACTCTGCTGTTTTAGCAACAGAAGATTTGAGTGTTTTTTGAGCTAACAGAAGTTCTCTTCAAAAAGGTGAGAGATCCCTTTTATTTAAATCATAAAACAGGTACTCAAAAAGATTCAACAAGTCTTTCTAGTGTGTATATCATGTATAGCCCCCAGGTTTCTGTGTCAGCTTTACACTAACACTAACATCAGGTACCTGTGTGTTGCACACAGGCAGCTGCCCTCATGCTATAGGTAACACATGTCAGTCAAAACCCAGGCTCCCTTCATGGCAACTCTATTTTTATGCCCCACTGAAACTGATTCATTCATTAGTTCCCAAGGAAACTAATAAAAGAAGACAACCATGCAAAATGAGAAACTTAAGTGTGACAAATAACTATAATGTAATAGATCTTCATTGGTTGTAGTACCTAATTGAAGAGTATCATATAACCATGAATATAACTTATGTTATAAAGAAATAATCACAAGCAAATACAATTCCACTAGACAGGAGCACAGTACTTTACAGTGGACCAAAAAATGTGAAATTAACGGACCTCAAATATTTACAAAGGTAGAGGAACTTTGGATAAGAAGTTAAATCCAAAACTGAACATATTATCTGATTAAGCTTAGAGGGTTTTTTTATTATTACATGCAGAAAACTAGCAGTGAAGTTTCTACTCATCTAGTGAAGGAAGGAAGGAGGGAAGGAAGGGAGGAAAGAAGGAAGGAAGGGAGGTAAGAAGGGAGAGGGAGAAGAAATAACATATAAGATACTTTTCACACAAAGGGACAAGGGTGTAGTCAATAGTTTATTTACTGCTTTGTCCCCTTGAAATATCTACTCCTGAAATTCATTAGTAGCAAAATTCTTTTGTGAGTGTCATTTGAAAAGAAAGGTAAAAGATATTGGCATATTCAACGAATGTGTATTGAGCCCATAAACTGATACGATAAGATTTGAACAGAATTTGTTCTTATTTAAGGATTTCTCAGTGGAAAAAAAAAAAAAAAACACCCAAAACTTATGTGATGTTCCACCTAGTATCTACCTGACCAAGACGCTAAGCAAATTAGGAAAGAGCTCAAGGGCCATACTTAACAGGTGGGATTCCATAAGGACCAGGTAAGTTTGAGTGTCTTAGAAGATGAGGATCATGTTGGAGTGTAAAAGGTAGATGGTAGCTTTTGAACGAATGTGTAAACTAGTCTACCCCTCACCAGGTGTTCATTTCACTGCATTTTATTTTATTTTATTTTATTTATTGTTTTTTTTGGTGCTGGGGATCGAACTCGGGTCCTTGTGCTTGCAAGGCAAGCACTTTAACCACTGAGCTAAATCCCCAGCTCACTGCATTTTAAGGTGCTAATATTCTTCTTCATCACAGGCAAACCATGATTTCTGAGACTACCAAAGCTGACAGGGCTTAACTGCCAATATGTCTGTATGCAATTCAGAAACACTTTTACAAATTTCCAACTCAATTGATACAACTCTAATTTCCTTAACATTTGGATTTTATTTTATCCCTTCTTCTGAAACTTTCACTTTTCTAAGCACATTACAGACAGACTCTAAATATTTTGTTCAACAAAAATTGAAATTGCTTAGAACACGAAACTTAGCTGAATTCGTTGGACCACCAGACTTGGTTTCTCTATTCTTGTGGTACATGTGTGGGAGTGGTTTCCACAAGCTTCGTGATTAACTAAACTCGTGTTTCATTCTTGACCTGCCAAATGTGGCTATTCCAGTCAAATAACAGGCAGATACATATTACATTTAGTTTTCCCTTCTTAAGAGATTGGATGGAATTTTAGCATTTAAAACCTGTCCTGGGTTGCCAGAAACCCTGATCACCGATAGCAATGAGCGTTTCTCCACATTCTGTGTAGCGCTGAAGATACTGCTTGGAAAGTTCCCAGCTCACACAGTCCATGCTTGCGGAGGGCATTCTCTAAATAATTGCTCACTCCTCAGAAATTGGTTTAAAAGCTACTTATTGAATAACTGTCAAAAAGTGTACCCCATACAATTCAGAAAATTTAGTACCGACTCATGGATTTTTACAATTTGCATCCAGCAGAAGTTTTACATAAAGCCTTTTAATAAGACAGTGCTGTACATAATTGATAGTTATAAATTAAACATTTCTATATGTCCTCTATAGTTCTGTGCACCTTAGCTACTCTAATGGCTTTCATTTATTCTCCTGTTTTTCTATCTTTCTCCCTATTTACTAGATTTTTGTAAAGGATCTCAGCAGATTTCTGAATGGGCTGCCCAAAAGCTACTAATGAAACATCTACTGATCACAACTGAGCAGTTTCAAAAGCAGTTAAATGTTTTAACAATAAAACTGATGCATTTATTTCTCTTCATGTATGAAGTAAGAATGGGATATTACTCTAATTCCTATTTTTGACCATTACGACTGCCCTGTGAGTTTTCTTTTGAACCATGCAATTCCTACTGAAGGAAGTACCATTATTCTTGCACAGAAAAACAGTGTCTCTCATTTGAGTAAGGCAAACAAAGAGCACAGCAAAGGGTGGGTAGAAGGAAACAAGGGACCAGATTGCTTTCAAATGGGAAGGGATCCAGGAGCCCTGGGGCAGGAGGGAGAGAAAGGACAAGCAAGAAGAATTAAGACAGGCCATGTACAAGAACCCAACAACCTCAATGAATGGAAACACTAAATGCCATAGACATGAGCTAAGAATAATTACAATGAAAATGGGGAAAGGGGATTTAGAGGTGGAGGGAGAGAGCTGGGTGGGAAGGGGATTTAAAAAAGAAACAAGCTGTACTATGTACATATATACAGTCCTGAAGATAAATGTAAATTTCATGTTCTGCAAACACGTTCTAAAATAAAATAACAGAAAATTCAGTGTGTGCACTTTACAAAGTTGCACACATATGAATACGCCCCCAAAGTATGCATTATCTTGCTCTGAGATACACACACACACAAAATCAAAGCCATGCCAGATATTAATTTTCAGTTTTCATGAATATGCCAAGAAAAGTAAAAGTATTTCTCTTTCTTTTCAGGAAATATGTATGCTTTACAGGAAGTACAATCTGTGACTAACAGCACAAATGTAGAAGGATGTGAAGCTTTGCACAATAGCATAGTTTGGTGTAGATGAGCAGTTTGGTGTAGACGATTAATTCGAAGCTTCTCCTCTCATCTCCCAAAGACAACTTTTCTTTAAAAGGAAAGATTTTGGTGCATTATAGAGTTTTCAAAGGTGCACGGATACATGTAAATCATTCAAATACTTCAGTACCTGGCATTTTGCTGCGGTCGCTTTCTTCGTCTGGATTATCTCCTAGATCTATCTCAGCCCACCTGTATCACACAGCACACAGTCAGGGGAGCAGTGGCTGCAGCTGAAATGCCATCTCTGCTAAGCACACCACAGAGCAGTCCGTGACCGAGGGGCATAAGGGGCCCCCACAGCATGTGCAGTGTGTTTTCTTCATCAGTGTAATCCGCTCCTTCTGCAGTCTCTGCATCAAACATGGAGGCAGTTATGATGCACGAGAAAAAAATCTCTATTAAATTGTCAGGAATTTCGGTGCAAGAATCTGACTTTCAGTATTTTATGGGTAAAAATCCTTTTTATACTTGTCGCTGGAAGTGAGTGCCCTGTAAACCACGGAGTCCAAAAAAAAACAATGCATCCCACTTGCTAAAGCAATTAGTCTCGACATGCTTACCTCTGCGGCACCTAAAATACCTCAAACGCAGCTAAAGATAGAAAAAGTCTCGGATATTAGTCCTTGACTCTATGTAAGAGGTTTTATGGCCTGAATTAAAAGGATCCTATCTGCAAGCCAAATACCGCATTTCAGAATATCGGATGGCCAACGCCTAATTTTCTTCTTTTTACTGACACGTGCAATATCTTTATGGGATTCCTTCCAGTTAATACCTGAAGAGAGAGCACCATACAGTTAGAGATTTAAATGCTTTCCTTTCATCACAGATAGGCCTGACAGGGAATTCTGTGCAGAGGTGGCCGGTGTCCGTCAAACACGGGACACGCGTGACAAGTCGTATTTTGCACAAGCCTCGAGGGGTTGGGTTTTAGTGAAAACGGGACTTTGGTCTTTCCCCGGGCTTTGCTCAGCTCATTTAGAAGAAAGAGAATGGAAGAACCGAGGATGACTATCTATAATCCCATAAAGTGGAAAATCTATGTCTTTTACACACACACGTGTGTGCATGCATGCACATCTACACATAAACTAGCTTTTGTGATTTTTAGCCTTTTGTTTTTCAATTTTTATTTTGAAATATTATTTATTGGTCATTTTATGAAACCATGAATTTAAAGGATATTAAGGTTGTCTCATGAACTATTTCTTCTCTTATTTATTCATGCAATTTAGTAGAAAACATGCCCCATTGCCCACTCCAGGTCTCGCTGCTTTTAAAGAGGAAAGCAAGCTGGATCCAGCTCCTCCCTCGGGCAGGTTTCCTTCTGCAGGCCACAGACTGAACAGCTGTATGTGGCAAGCTGGTTGTCAGTGAGATGGGAACAAGGAAGTAAACAAAGACCAAAAGAGCAAGGAACTTTAAGAGTAGGAGAAGAGAGTTTTACTGAATGGCTAAGTCCTTGTCTGCTTACACAGAGAATGACTGAGTCCCAGGAGAATGAAGTATCAGCAAGAAATGGACATTTAAAAAGCTACCGCACACTTGCAGAGATGAAGTGAGATCACCAGCCCAGCTTCGCAGGACAGGAGGCGGCTGCCTTTTCTTTGTGGTTACTTTAGAGGCCCGTGAAGGATTTCCCCGCAGTGCGACAGGAGGACTTCAGAAAACGAGATCTCAAGACTTTCTACAAGAGAATCCTACTTCCTTTCTTTTTAGATTTACAATTCCAACTGAATATGGAAAATAAATGCTGCTGGTACATTTTGGGGCATTTATCTCTGAAAACTTTTGGATTTGTATAGATAGGAGATATCCTCTACAAACCACTAACATATTCCTTCATTTAATCATGCCATTCTCTCTATCTCAGTTTATATATACACACACATATATATATTTTAACCTGAAGGATGAAAGAAGAAAAGAGGCAAGAAAGATTAAATCAGGCCAATAGAAATGTGAATCTGGAAACCTATACCCACCATATTTGTTTCAGGGGAGGGGGGCGCTGGGGATCGAACTCAGTGTCTTGTGCTTGCAAGACAGGCACTCTACCACTGAGCTAAACCCACAACCCCTCTACCCTCTGGCCTGGATGTGCACCTCCTGCAGGCCAGGCGAAGGGGCCGGAACCGGAAGTGCAGCACAGGCTCAGACGCTGAAAGAGGGTACCAGGTCTGTTCAACCCCACAACCACATGGAGGCAACCGCCACAGCCTGTGTGAGCTTATCGCATACGTGATTGTTTGTGAGAAAGGGAGTAAGCTGAGTATCACAGAAGACATTAATTGAACTCTCCTTGAAATAAAATTGCCATACATTTTGGAAATGTCTTAATTTTATTTCACCGGAAAATTCCAAAACGTTTATCTGATCTATAAAATGGGAAATTCACTCTCCAGTCTGGATGATGAGGCCTTTCTTTTTATGTGTCAAAAACCCGGCAATCCACAGGAAGTTCCAAACTCCACAGAAAGCAATAGAAGTTACAGAATTCTGCCCAAAGCCCCACCAGTAGGAAGCCGCTTCGTTCAGACTCGAGCTAGAAGACAAATGAAGTGCTTGCTGTTTTAGTTTTGTTGCCTGTTACTCAAAAAATACAGTTGTGAGTTACTGAGTATCTAACAAGGCACAGGAAAGGGATCTGTTGGCGTGAGTCACCTGCTACTGGCTTGCACCCGGAGGAAGAGAAAATACGCTCCTTTTCGTTCTTTATAGGAACCCACGTCTCTTTAATGTGCGATATAACTCAACACCTTCATGCCTACTGTTTTCATTAGCACCAATAAATAAACTCTTCAGCACAGTATTAAGCCAATCACCAGGCTTCTCTCAGTGTAACTGAAGACTGCCGAGTATCGCACTTAGTGGCTCAATTATATGAGACAGGTATAAAAGATGGAATGAAAATCAAATTAATACACCAAAATATTTTAAAGCCGTTATTGAATTCTCGTTCCAGAATTCTCAGTGTAGTTCTCATTTTTCAGACACTCTCCTATCTACTTTAAAATCATACATGAAGAGAAAAACCACAATTTAGAAAGATCAAGAAGATCCAATGAAACCTGATGACTCATTATATTCCATAAGGTGACACTAACTGTAAGAAGATAAATTGTTGTTCTAGTAATTTTATTATCAAAATCATAAAGGCTATTTGTGTTTTTGATTTATCATTATCCCATTTCTTCTCTCACTCTGTATTTTAAGCAATTAGTTATAGTTAACGTCCTTCATAGTTATTACCTAAATGTAGTTGACATTCAGTTCTTTTGGGTTTTTATCCCTCATTAAATTTAGGTACCATGTTTTTTTAAAAAAATCTGCTTGAATTGCATGCTGTAAATTAACAGGCCAATTAACTTTTTTATAAAATAGCTTAATAGGTCAGAAATTAAGATGGATTTACTGGTTGCTGATTACAATTTTGTATAATTTTATAGACTCTTGACTTACGGAAGGTGATTATTATGAGCTCACGAACTGATGAAGTCAACTAAAGCAAGTATTTATGTTGTTCGTGCATGAATAAATTTTAAACACGAGATAATGTCCAGTAAGAAGAGCAGAAGACTAAGAATTAGAAGATACAGATCTAGACAGCTATTACTGAGAGTCAGTGATTTTCAACAAAACGTTAAACTATGTACAGAGTTTATGTTGGTCATCTATAAAGTAACAGATTTAGGTCACACATCTATATTGTGCCTTAAAATTCTAAAGTTTATTGGTTTATGAATTACATGAAAAGATTTCCAAATTTTTGCTTCATTTGGGTAGATAAAAATTCAGCCCATAATTTAACGTTATCTTTTATAACAAATTATTTGATAATATGATTAATAGGTGACTGTAAAGAAGCAAAATATCAGACCATATTGACCTATAAGGAGGAAACTAGCACTTTTTATTCGTTTGCCCAGTAAGGCTAAAGAGATGATATCCTAGGACTGGGGATTTAGCTCAGTGGTTAGAGTGCTTGCCTAGCAAGCGCAAGGCCCTGAGTTCAATCCCGGAACCAAAGAAAAAGAAAAAGAAAAAGAAAAAAGAGATGCTATCCAGTGATCAATATTCCTGCTGCTAGTGTGATGATCATACTTATATAAGCAGAGTTTCCCATACATTCTCTTACTTTGAGTTGACTTGCAATTAAAATAATATATTATTAAGTACTATTTTATAGGCTAAAGATTTGGAAATCCAATACAAATATATTCTGAACTGGTGGAATCAGAGTCCCAGCCAACTTGACCATTTGAAATATTTTTTAAACATTTATAACAAAAATTAAAGAAGACAAACATTTTACAATGAACCCTTGTTTCTTTCTTGGAATAGTAGTAAGGTCAACCAAAGGCTAGAACCACAGACTCAGTAATATGCTTTACTCATAACTGTTTGTGTATTCAGTATTTTTACTAACTGCCTAACAACTGTACTGTTTTATTAAAATACACAAATTTAACCTTCATGGAAGTTATATTTTAGAATGAGAGAAAAATATTACCAGACAAATATTTAAATGAAACTGATAAATGCCATGAATGTACGTATCCAAGTATTGAACTCAAAGTAAGCATTGGCTAAAGTTTGTGCTGCACTACACACTACCTGACATCTGGGTAATTTATAGAGACCAGAAATTTATTCCTCACAGCTCTGAAGACCGAGAGTTCAAGGCCAAGGCGCCGGCAGGTTTAGTGCTCAGTAAGAGCCTGGCTGTGTGATTCATTCGCAGCCTGTCTCGGCACCCCTGGAAGAGAGGAAAGCTGTGTCCTCATAGGACGAAAAGAGCAAAAGGGACCAAGTCCCTTTGTCAATCCTTTTTACGGTGGCATTAATCCATGCGGGAGGCTTGAGTTTTCATGACCTGAACATCTCCTGAAAGATTGGGAACTATGTCTCCAATATCTGAATTTTAGGAGACACAATTAGACCATAGAACAATTTTAGGAAATAATGAGAAGATAAATTTTGAGCTGAGATCTGAAGCAGAGAAAAGCCTTTGTGAACCGAATTCCTGAAGCTACTGGAAACATGAACAACAAAGGTAAACCGATATAACTGCAGTGACTAAAGGAACATTGTGACCAGAAAAAGATATGCCTTCAAGGTAATATGGAGAATCTTAGTGTGGGAGGTTTTATCTTTAATGCTAAAAATAATAAACTTTTTTTTAAAAGTGTTTGGAGAAAGACCATATTCGTAGAAAAGATGATGGATTCAATTTTGGAACATGTTACGTGCAGGCTACATTTAAAAATAAGAAAGACACCAAGGGAAGGATTAGGAGGTACTGATTTATGTGTGGAAAAGATTCTTAATCTTTTTGTTAAAATAGGACATGTAAGATATTCATAATTTATGTATTATGTTCTTACAACTAAATAGAAAAGAGAGAGGTTCCATTGTTTCTTTGAGGAAACATACTACAAAAACTTTTACTTTAAGAAAACACATAGCAATTTAAATATGACTTCTAGAACAAGACATTATTAAGTAAAACTGACGAGAGAGTCAGACTTTACTGTCATATTTTATAATGCAAAAATCACGTTGATCTCTAGGTGTCTAGTAAGAAATACTACAAATATTATATAAATATATAATTTTTTGTGGCTACCATACACAGATTCATAATTTAGAGCAGAGAACATATCTGGAAACCTGCACAAAATTACTTGTGGAAATACTTCAGATGACGGGGAATGAATGGAACCATCCTGGAAGATAGCACAGATTCATAGAGAAGCAGTAAGTGGTGAACATATTAAGACAAAAGTTAATTTATCTTCTAGTCATCTCCAGAGCAGAACTGTTTCTCTAAGGACGTGTTGTCTATGTTTTCACTGTTATCATGCTTAGAGCCTCATTAGGAATATATGAGTCTTATTTTAAACATAAGTAGTTAGGTTTTTAATTTTTTTCACATTTTAAGACTGATAGTTGTCAAATATAAAATTCATGGTTAACGTATTTTAAGAGTAAATGATATTTTGTCTTCTCTCCTATTCTATCAATATGGTACAAAATTCCTACCTTAGAGGACTGGAGTGAATTTAACTTAAATCATAATCAGCATGTAAGCGAGGAGGATGAATAATCTCTAAGTAATTTGGTTCACAAATTCTCAGCATCGTCTTTTCCATTGTTATTTATGTCACTCACAACAAGTCCCAGTGTTTGCACATTTGGAAACACAGAAGGACAAATAATGAATGATTCATAGAAAAATATTAAAACCGTCTGATATTTCAGACATAGAGTCCATTAATGGAGATGTAGTGATTTTCTTAGATCATAGATTTTAAAGTAAAACCTCAAAACAATAAGGCTTCTAGCCATTTAGTATCATACTTACTGTGACACTAGAGAGTCTTAAGGTTTGCTGGTAGTTTAATTAGTAATAGTCATTGGGGTCCGTTTGAAAGAATTCCCTTCCTCAAGTGGAAAATGTGCTTCTAGATGGTGTCACACTCATTTTCTAAGTGGGTTCAGTAGTCAGCTCAGATACAAATAATGCTTAGGAAATGTCACTGGGGCTCTTTGGTTGATGGGTGTGTCTAGCACAAAGGATTCTCCCAAAAAAGCTGCACGGCCACAAGGTCCCAGGGGTCACAAACCCTTTTACAGATCACTGTCTTTTTCTGTCTCTTAATTGCAGATACATTCAAATATTTTGGATTTTTCCCCAAAATCATCTTCTCATGAATTTTCCACGTAACCTTATAGGGATGAAAGTCACTATTCAGGAAGCTGGAAGCAACTTAGATAATTACATCCAGTGCACAGATTTTTCTAATCCTAAGAATGACTTGTTTGGCTAAACTGGATTCAGATAATGGGTGGATGGAGGTAGAACGGGCAGGGGTATTTTTATATCAGCTATGAGCAAAGCTTTGAAGGAACATTGCTCAGGGCTTCAGCTAATGAACCTCTTAACAAATAAAATACACTTTTTAGAGAGCAAATTAAAACTCAGTCTATTTCTATAACAATATAATTATTTCTCCTTATCATATATGATGCTGACCTGCAAATGATATTGTTACTTGATAGTTAATTGCATATTTAACCAAAGAGTTTCCATTTAAATTTTGTAGGCTTTCACATCTTCCTGGAATTTATATACTCACCACAATATCATAGGAAATAATTTTTTTCCCGATATACTCATAAGTGAGATTATCAAAAGCAGGGGAAAAATGTGGATAAATATATGCAAGAAGACTGATACTTAAAAGTTTTGAGCCTAGGAAATATTTTCTTAATAAAAGCTATTAAAACGTTTTCCTTCACTAAATTTTTTTCCATGCAGTCCATTACATGTTAAATTGTGCAAAAATTAGTACTGATTAATTCATTTAGTTCATCAAAAAACTTGTTTACTTTTGCTATCGAAGTCACGTCAAAGGTCAAATACTCTGGAAATTGCTCTTCTGCCACATATCGAGAAGGTGAAAGGTGCTGGAAGACTGTCCTTCTCAGAAGGTCGCGTTTCTCATCGGACAGAATTACCTAGGTGCTTTCTTTAAAGGACAATATCATCGGATCTCAACAAATACTAAGTTCTCAACGATCTTATAAAAACCAAAGGAAAGTCTAAACCCTGTATGCTTCCAGGAATACGAACATACTATAAATAAAAAAGGCAACAATTCCACACTAACTAATTTTCACCACGGGCCTATGCTTAAAGAAACTTAGATGTCTTAGTATGATAGTGGGGCTAATTTTACTAATACTTCATGTTTATACACAGCTACTCAAAGTTTTCAAAATATACCGAAATACTCTTAGGCAATTTTTTCAGTTTTCATAAATACATTTTGTTCATATGCGTAAATAATATACAAATGTATTGTTTATATATATTTTATATATTAATACAAATACATACACAATGTGATCAAAAGATATGGTAAAGGTAAAAATAAATTTATTGCCATAAAAGCCATATCGCCGTTAACCCCCCTCAAAATACAATATTTCCTCTCACTTTAGACACACTTACTACATCACTCTTGCCATTTTCTGAAGTAGTTCACGAAGTCCTCTATCCTGAGTGGCTTTTCATGGCTACCTCAGCGTTACGAGTTCATTCAGAAAGTATTTACAGCAATTTCTGACAAAAATATTCTGTGCGTCCTCATTTACCCTACCAGATCTGGCCCTGTGCAACTTCTGGCTCTTCCCCAAAGTCAAAATGACAGTGAAAGGTCAACATCCTCAACTGATTCAGGAAATCAAGACAGTACAACAGCACAACCAAAGAGGTTCAGAAAAGAGGCCGTACAGAAATGCTTCAGAAAGTGGCAAGAACAAAGGCACAAGTGGGCTCAAAGTGAACAAGCTTAACGGCAAGGTATCTTTACTAAAATATTTTTTAATTTAAATATTCATCATAGGTTTAGATCTCCCTCACACACACACACACACACATAACTCAAGATCATTGATTTGCCATTTGATTCACATGGTTGTTGAAAGGGATTAAATCCTAAAAATGAATACTTCATTGACGTATAGACTCAGTCGATTGGAAGAGAGTTTAAAGTTTTCTCCAGCATCTCACTAGTGTCTATACTTCTTGATAACGCAGCAGTGAAAATAACCACATATGGTTGTATTTATATAGTTTTAATGTTCTATTAAGAGCAACTTTATCACTACTTCTTTGGAAAGGGAGATTTTCCCTTAAGTGAAACATCTTAACACTTTTTCTTCTACATTCCTCAATTTAAAACCAGAAAGTTGGATTAAATAACCTTTTTAGGCTCTTTTCTTTCTAGGAGTCTCTGAGTTCCATCCACTCTTAGCTCTTGCAGAGAGGGCAAGTGCGTGAGGAGGTGGATTTCAGAAGGATAAAGAAGAAGATAATCATTGATCTGAGGCTTTAATGATGGACAGATTTTTGACCAGTGAAGTTAGAAATCTCACATGCTAGTTGGAAAGAACAGTGGAAGGCAGTGGCCTTGAGACAGAATAGTAAATAGATTTACAGGTTTATAAAGAACAATCATCCCATTTAAAATGGACCCGTGGACTGACTCTCTCTCTCTCTCTCTCTCTCTCTCTCTCTCTCTCTCTCTCTCTCTCTCTCCCTCTCTCTCTTTCTCTCCCCCCATCTCTCTGTGTGTCTCTCTCTTTCTCTCTCTCTCCCCCATCTCTCTGTCTGTCTCTGTCTGTCTGTCTGTCTGTCTGTCTCTCTCTCTCTCTGCAAGATGAGTCCAATACAGACGATCCACAAATCACACTGAACAATATTGAGCAGGAGGCAGGACACAGGCCTGGGACGCCGAGAAGTCAGTGCTCAATTCAACACATCAGGGGAGTTCAGTAGCTCACAGCAGCAACAAGCTGCACTTCTCTAAGAATCTCCTTTCCCTCCCCGCTCCTTTTCCACGATTTCAACACCGGCTTATTATTTTAGCCTTGTTATTCTAAGTGGTTTATTATTCTTGATGAATAGTGAATTATTCTAATACTGCTTATTATTCTATTCATTACAATTTGAGGCTGATTAGGAGTGAATAGCTGCTAAGGAGCCCTTCCAATAGCAAAATTAGATGTCTATACTTTCATGGTGCTTATTTCTTTCAGTGTCAGTAATTGCTCTGATAGTTTCTATCACTTTACCATCTCTCTCTCTCTCTGCTTTAAATTAAAGGGATATAGTCCAGTGATTCTAAAATAAAGATAACTTATTTTCAAATAACTTCATTCTTAACTGGGTGTTTCACTTTCAAAATATATCTCACAACTCTGATTCATTTTTAATAAATAGAATACAGCAAAGATAAAGCAATGATACTGTCACAGCTACTTTATGATATATACACATATATAAGGTTCTGTCTGACTAGTATGCACTATAGCAACCCCTCCCTCCAGGTCATGCTCATGGGGGACACTCTGTTTATTATTTTCCCTTTCCGCTCTGCTGTCTCCCCTCTAGTCTTTGTGCTTACTTAGCTGGTCCCTAAAACATTAAACACACACGTGTATACAACCTGTACACACACATGTGTGTATACTACTGCTTCTCTGGCTGAGCCCTGAATTGTACCATCTTCATCCCCATGTTACTGCTATTGTATTACAGCATTTGCATTCTTTTCTATAGAAGTAATTGACTTTCAACTTTTCTCTATAAGTAAATAATTTAAAACATTGCTATAATGTTACCTCTACAGAACTTAGTACTATGACTGGCCATATAAAATACGAGGCATTATTTTATGTCGTTAAGTAAACAGAGTCAAACCTTGGCACTCGATTTCCTTGAAAGTTGTTCAAATTTGATGCTCAGTACATTTTGACACAAACTTTTCTCCCAGTACTCATTGTTTGCTTGGCACTCAATTTGCAAACTAGATCTTTTTGATTTTGACTACCTCGTGACTTGCTACTCTTTCCAAGCCAAAGAGTTTGCTTGGTACTCAATTCTGGTACTTGCCGCATTCTCCAGTACCAACGAATGGCGAGTACCGAGGTGCTATTACTGTGTGAGGCTACAGACTGGCGCAAAGCTAAGACCCTGAGTTCTTAGTACACAAACCAAATTCCAACTCAGCGTAAATGATAACAGCTTAGCAAAATGAAGACCGATCTGTAACAGCCAACCAACCTCTAATGAGACGATTGACCAGTCAGAATCCATGAATCAACATCTAACTGGCAGGTTTCTACTTTAACCAAATATTGTCCTTGTCTTGCTTCCACAAACAAGAGCTCAAATCATGTTTGGTCTGATGCTCTCTGGTTCATAAATCACTGTTCAAATAAACCTTTTAAAACGTTAACGTGCCTGACTTAAACTTTCAACATCATCATCAAGTGGACACTGCTGAAGGGTATCATTACTGAAGACTTGGAAGGAGGAGGTAGTCAGGGAAACATGCGATAATTATTCTTTGAAATGTTATTATACTTTCCCTCTTCTACTGTGGGGAAAAATTTCATGCTATTGATCAGGCACACAGAGGATTTTTCTGGTTTTCAAGTCTCAAGCTTGTTCATTTCCATCGAATCAAACTGCAAGGAAAGTACTTGCTTTTCTCCGCCTCTCTCTGTTCGGCCCCCCTTACCTGTCCCGTAGGATTGTGAGGACAGCGTTTGCTTTCTTCCTAGTGACAATCTTACGGGACTCTTCTTACTCACTTAGATAATTTGGATTAATTTTATTGTAGCCTCTCGCATATTTGTCAGCCTGAATTTCATCTCTTTGTCATCTAACTATTCTTAGATCTCTGAACTACAAACTGGCATCTTCTTTTTAAGTAAAGGACTATGAACACTCCTCCTTTTAGATCACAATATGTGTAAAAAACAATTTTAGATTCGATAGAATTTTTCATTAGCCACTTGGCCAAATATAACAAAATTTTATGTTTACATAATTTTGAATCACAGCACTGAAGGAATTACTCGAAGTTTCTCCAGCCCCCTTCACCAGATGTGTGATGCTATATTTTTATCACTAGAAAGACAATTTAGTATTTTAGAAGCTTTTCATTCACACCAAAATTAAAAGAGAGTCCCAGTGGTTGCTCTAGATCCTCAGTAAAAGCAGTGTCACTCTAAAAGGAGTGTTTAGCCTTCATACACGGTGGGGAGGGACAGGGCATTTTGGTTTCTACTTACATTTGCCAAATGACACATTTGCCACAGAAAAATGCCATTCTGAGCATTTTTCTGTGTGTCCTGTGTGTTTTTGATATACACAAATATTCTTTGTTGAAATGCCTTTTGGGATGGTTTTTGCCTTTTCGAGTAT
Organism: Hystrix cristata; assembly: GCA_004026905.1. Classification (NCBI taxonomy): domain Eukaryota; kingdom Metazoa; phylum Chordata; class Mammalia; order Rodentia; family Hystricidae; genus Hystrix; species Hystrix cristata. Next base: position 24,623 of record PVJO010019688.1, read on the forward strand.
CTGGTCATTGTCAGGAATTATTTTTATATGCAGAATACTACATAACATATACTATATGCACATGCGTTTGTCTATGCCTCAAACTTAGCAGATACATAATTCACTATCTGCTTTTCTTTACCTCCTTCAATCCTGTACACCATTCAGTGATTACCATATATACATGGTTTGAATTCAACCTTGAAGGGATGAAAATGTTTCTACTCTAGTTTTACAATGCCAGTTCTCTGTGGTCTCTCAAGTGACTAAATCATGAATTGTAGACTGAGTTAAGGCTTTCAAAATGCAATAAACAGAAAGTTTTGATGTTTCTATACTCCTAGGGAACATCGTGTTTCTCTTATGTCATTATTTAGTAGACCAGTATGTCCATACTCTTCTAATCAAAATTTATAGAAGTTTTATTTCCCCCCATAGACTCTCAGATCACAACGGAAATATCATCAGACGGAATTACTTAACCACTCCTGTCACAAACACAAAAATACCCCTGCACAAATTTTTCACCAGCAGCAGGATATACAGGATTTAAAATCTGTCCCCTCCTTGCAACACCCAAACTTCATTTCTATGGAAACAGGATTCCGTAGCCTGTGGTAATGCTAACCCAGTCTCTAATGCTAGTGGCTGGTAGCAGACTTCCATTTCTTTTTTTCCCAGTGAAAATAGATGTCAAAATGGTTAGGACCAAGGAAAGGTCTTGCAATGCTTCTTAGGAAAAACATACCTTATTTCAGTCAATCTCATTTCTTTAGGAGCAAGATGCTAAAGGCAACCAGATAGTGAGAATAAAACTATCAGCTCATTTTAACTCCAAGGTGTCAGGCCAGCTTATGAGTAAGTTGTTATATAAGATAAAAGAGCATTTGAGTTTGGACACTACTTAAAACACTTAACTGTTTTCTATTTATTAAAATATTCTGGTAAACTACATTTTAGATCAGTACAATAGAAAGAGACTTACACAATAACTTTTAATTCTTTAATCATGAAATGATACAAATGACCTCTTCAAGGAATGAAATGTGCTGTCACCGAGTAAATCAAGGATAATTTAATCACTTTCCTACGTGTTAGTCCTAGGAGGCTAATCCTGATCCCTTGTCTCTGTGTTAAGGTCTGTTTTTAGGAAGAGCCTCTGAAGACATTAATAGTTGGTATTAAAAGAGCAAATTAAATAGCCTTAGTTGGAAAATATCAAAATAAAAGTACCTTGTAACTATAAAATGTCAAATGCTTACGTTAAATTACATGATATTACTACTGTACAAGTATCTGGTCCAGCGTTGTCCCCCTGGAGAGGAGTCTCACCATCACCATGTCTTAAAAGTGGCCCGCTCACACTGATCCCTGATCCTGCTTTTGTTGGTCTTTGCTATGCTTATTTCATTCTATCAGTACAAGAACATTTTATATACTTATATCTAAATGTTTGCATATCTACTATAATATGTATACTTCCTTTTAGAAAGGGAGACTATGCTAGATTAGAAGAGATATGAGCAAATGATTCAAAGATGCATAAGTTTGTGTTGGTTAGATACTGATTTAGACAAACCAGCCAATAAAATATTATCAAAATGACCAAAATTTATTTTCAAGGTGAGATGGAAATCATTACTTTAAAATAAAGTGCGTTACAAGAGTTGGAGATTTAGCTCAGTGGTTAGAGTGCTTGCCTAGGAAGCACGAATCCCTGAGTTTGATCCCCAGCACCAAAAAAAAAAATAAACTAAAATAATAATAATAATAATAATAATAATAATAATAATAATAATAATAAATCGGATTACAAAAGAGCATGTACTATAGGGTCTTGTTTCACTAAAAAGTAAACAGACAATATGTATACACAGAAAAACAAGAAAATATAGCAACACCTTCAGAGTGATAATCATATTTGGATAGTGCAATCATAAGGCTTTAGTTTTCTTATTTTCATGTATATGTGTATTATTTTTATAATACACATACACATATACTTAAATAACAATAAAATATTTTAAAATGTGAATCGAGAAAAGAAGAAGAGATATCAAGATTTCTTAATGTTTGGAACAAAGGTGTTCCTTTCAGTATTCATCTATGTCTCAGAATATCTTAGAGATCTCAAAATAAAAACATAAAATAAATTAATTAAACATTAAAAATCACGATTTTTCCATTATATAGTATCTGGACACAGAGAATGAGATAGAGTAGAATCAATGACAAGTTCCTTCTCTGAAAACTAACCTTTCCAAAAACATGAAGTTTGACAAAAATTACTTTTGTCCCTCAATGGATAAATCACATTTCTTTAAATTCCTAAATGTTTTTTCTCTTCTCCTTTCATCATTATGAGGTATTTTAATTTTATTTTCAATGTAGGCTGGCCTTTGAATTCTTCCCAATGACTTCTTAATACAAAAAAAAAAATCTTAAACACCAAAATATTTACAACTTTAAAAAGTAATTTGGGCATTTCCTAAAACATTCTACTCTTTCAGAGGAATTTTGTGTTAATTTATCACATTACAAAAGCACCTATTGGTATCTAGATTTGAATTACCTATAAACTAAATTTAGGGAAATTAACAGTTTTATGGTGTGAGATGTCTTCCCATCCAGGAATAGTTCATGACTTCCCATTTATTTAGGCCTTATTTTATGACTTGCCACAAATTACACAGCTTTCTTTATACAGATATTGCATATTCCTGAGTTTATGTTCAGGTACTAATTCAGGTATTAAGCATGAAATAACTTCTTGTAATTTCTGATAATATAGACATTGAAATAGAATTTAACTCGTGTTTGAGAAGCCTGACTTCCAGCCACAAATCCTACCTATGATCTTTCATAGGACCATTCGCAAACAATGAGACTCACTAGGCAGGCTGCAGGAGGAGGAGAGGCCGTCACCTCACCAGACCTGGTGTGCACAGTCCTGCACTGGCTTTCTGGAATTGGCTGCAGTCAAGGACTCAGCCCCTGACTCCCGGTCCAACCAGGCTCCCACACATCTGCATTCCCAGCTCAGGGGCCTCCTTTGCGGTCTGGTTATTGGAGACTCTCCTGAGGCATTTCCCAGGGCTCTGCCCAGCTCCTGACTGGGAGCCTGGCCTGCACTGAGGTACTTCCCCGACTTTGATTCAGTTCCTTTCCACTCAGCCCTCTCCTGTCCCGTTTTCCTCTGGCCCACAAGTCCATGCAGAGGCAGAAGCTTTACTGGGGCTCCTTGAAAGTGAGATGATTTCCTGTCTGCATGGCATCAATCTGACCACTACTCATTATCATTCTGCACAGCAAAATGAAATACAGAGAGCCAATGTCTGTTTTTCGACCAGCAACACTGATGCAGTAAATACATAAAAATGCTAGATTGTTTCAAGTTTGCTTTCTCTTTCGGTGTGGCTCCTTGCTCTAAGTATCCAGCTCAGCACCTGACTGCTCAAGAGTATGCACTAATTTGATTTAACTGATAATTTAGTTCTATTTTAATAATTTTCTTAGATATCTTTTTCTCCAAAGACATTTCTACCATGCAGAAATAATTATAATATTCCTTCTTCTGTTCTAATACATAATATATATTATTACTCATTTCTCTTTTGCGGTATGTCCAAGTGGTTTAGCATTTTTTGTACAATGATGAATGATCATTGTGATGAATAATTCTATATATCTTTAAGTCATGACTTTAAAGGAAATACTGGAATTTGTTTACTCCCCATATTTCATTTCTCTTTTTGATAGATATAATTTTAAAAGGTTACATGTCCTGCACATATCAATCTCTCATACTGTTTGTAGTTTATAAACGACGTTTACATATATCAACTCATATACATGTGTAACACTCCATCAACTAGTAGAAAAACATTCACTGCAGGATCAACAAATAAATCATATGTGGTTTCGGAAACTAATTTCAAACAACTTGTTTATAAAATGGCTTTGAACAAAATAATTAAAATTTGGGCAAGCAACAAATCACAAATTAAACTACTACAAGTTAAGTGATAAAACACCGATTTACAAAAGAATCACTGGATTTTTAAATCCAACAAAGTAGCTAAGTAGCATAGCATATAAATAAAATGTTATAATTTAATATGTGTTGAAATCAGCAGGCAGGTAAATAACTAATACAATAAATAAATGCTACATTAATGTTACCATTTTTGTACATGCGTGTCTTGAGGAATACATTCTTAATACTTACGCTATATGAATATTTTTTATTTAAAAATGGACAAGCCTGTTGATGTGGTGAGCTAAATCCAATCTCTTTTTCTCAGACTTGTATATAAATCATATAGCTGAAGACTCCTATATTTCTTTTAAACCCATCAGAGTAAAATTTAAAACTTTAGAAAAACAAAAAATAAGGAAGAAAATTAAATTGAATATGGAATTTTTCAAATATGTTTGCTCTAGACACTGTTGGTCTTTTTATTAAAACTCTGTTTTCATTGCTACCCTTAGGGCTTATACCAAATCCATGAATCATCTCATGGCAGAAGAATTTTCAATGAACTAGCATTGATTTACTGTGAAATTCATCAGAAGTAGCTCATTTACTAGAATCTCAAGATTAAAGGGGACCTTGGAAATCAAGAGTACTCTCTCCTTATGTCACCCCACACTTATAATTTCCATCATGATATCTGGGTTAATGATCACAGTATCTTGGGTATCCCTAATAATGAAAATCTCACTACCTACTAAGGTATTTCATCCCTAGATACATAGAATTTGGAAAGGGCTGAAAATATAGATCATGATGAAGTTTTATAAAGTTTTTCTGGAGTCTGTTTTAAAACTTATAATTTCTAAGTCTAGCCAAAATAGTCCCATATCAGGAAACTACAAGTTCCACACACCCACACCAAGGCTGCCAATATAAGGAAATAACTAGGATTGTATGTTTCCTAACCAGGAGATGCCTGCTGTGAAGGTCAACAGTTAAACTGATGCTTAGAGGCCTGCTTCTTCCCATCCCCCCACTCCACTTCTATCTCTGAGAGCATCTAGCAGGCCAACCCCAGTTACCTTTGAAACACCCACAACCAAATAGCTCATGAAATGTCACTGCTAACTTTATAGTCTCTGCACGGTAGAGGCAGAATGGTTCTCTTAGTCACTTTTCCTCTTTGCTAAGACAAAAACTCAACACCCCCAATTGAAAAGAGGAAAGGTTCACTTTGGCTCACAGTTTCTGAAATTTCAGTTCATGGTCAGTAGGTTCAAATGCAGAAACAGCACAGTGCAAAGGCCAAGTGAAGGAAAGCTTTTCACATCCCAGCGGCCAGAAGCAGAGAGAGGAGAGAAGAACCTGGAAGGGAGCTAGACCTTTCTAGTCATCCTGCAGGGACCTGCTTCTTCTGACCAGACCCAGCTCCCAACAGCACCCTTAGCCACTGAACCACCCACACAGAGGTGTACAGCAGCCCCTTAACCCACTCCCTCTCAAACGCCTGCCTCTGAGCACATGAGAGTTTGGGGGTCATTCTTGGTCTAAACCGCAACGCTGGCATTGTGGTAAAATTGAAGTCATTTGGTATTCACTACATTCACCAGAGACAACAAACCTGAGAATCTCCTTTAGCCCCATGAAGCATTTTGTCCTGTGATATTTTAACCCACAATTCAGACAACATAGTTATAATGCCCAATGCTTTGCCGTATGACAGGGATAACTTTCATTTCTGGTAGTCCATTCTAGGTAAATTCTGAGTATTTTATTACTTTAAGGTCACGTCTCAACTTTAAATAATCTAAATAACACTAAACTTACCACATTACACAATAATATCTTTCTGAAGAATGAAGAATGCTCCATCTAACATTTTGTCATTATACCTCCTCCAAATCAATCATAATACTATCCAGAAGGTAAAAATTATTAATTTTTATATCTTAATGGAACCTTTATGTAACTTGCATTTCCATTCAAATAAATTATTCCTTCTCACATAAACCTAAGTTATTTGGATAATTTTGACTTATAGCAGACAAGAGCCATATATAATTATGATATATATCAACTGTAAAATTTTGAATAATTAATTTAAGAGATAAGAGATAATGAAGCAGAAACAAATTACTGTGGTTTCATTAAAATATGTGCATGCAGTGGGTCTTTTCAACAATATCAAATTCATGATGGTAAATAAGATTTTGTTAAAGAGTCAGGTATTTTAAGTTGGAGAAAGCTTTTATCAGCCTGTCCAACAACTAACAAGAAAAGGAAATGCCATGCCTGACTTAGCTGCTAGTAGTACCACTCTCATTTGTATTGTACATTTACCTGAAAAGGTTGTATTTATTCAACACTGAAAAAGAGGTGTAAAAGCCAACATTTCACCTAAACGGTCTGTTAATCTCAGGAGTAAATGAGAATATATTAAAAATCGGTTAATAACAATTTGTAGAAATATCCTAGTAAGGAGAAGACAGGAGGTGGGTCGTGGAGAGGAAGTGGGGAATGTCAGAAGAGGAGCAAGGTGTGCAGAGTTGCTGGTTGTCATACCCATCACCGCCCAGATACATGCTGCCGTGCTGTTAGGAGTAAGAGCATTTCTATCTCACAAATAGGAGCAATTCACAGATCGCCCTACAGTACCGCATTTATAATCCTCAAGTCCGTTTTCAACCTCACTCTCCACCACCTCCCTAAATTCAGACAAAAATGCTTCGAAAGAGTTAACTTAATTTTCTACTGTTCTTCCTCTTATCTGCCTTAATTTTTAAAGGAAACAAATTATTTCTATTATTACCCTTGATTTGGGATTTTAACTTTTGATAGGCATATTCTCTTCCATGGAAACCATCTGTGAGTTCTCAGACTGCAGCTTGGAATTAGCCCCTTCGTGGAATTAGAAGCCATAGTGGGTACATTAGTGGAGCGCTTCATACATGATAAGCACTGTTATTTTATTAACTAATTTAATAATTAATCCTTTCAACATCTCCATTTCACGGTTGAAAAATCTGAGTTGCAAAGAGTTACATTCATCCAAGATGACACTGGCGAGTACCAGAGTTGGGATTTCAGTCCAAACAGGCTGAGTCTGAGCCTTGGGTTTCTCCATGCGCTATTTGAGCGTGAAAATAGAAAAGAGACCAGTTATCTCCGGTCTCTCCTGCTGTGTCACACTTCATGCCCCACTCGTCAGACTTGACTAGTTCTTGTCAGCTCTTTGCTTTGTACTTCATACACCAAATTCTTCTCTTGAAGTCATTTGAATTATTAACCCCACAAAAAGTGAGAGATGATTCACAAGTGATTTTCTTCTAGTGACAAATGAAATGGAATTTGTTTGTTTTGTCTTTGTTTTGTCTTTACACTGTGGCTTAGAGAAATAAAATACTATTGCTCTGCTTAGTTTACCAACCATTTGTGGAACTGGGGATGACATGCTTACAAACTTGCTTTTAAAGGCAGGAAAACTTTAAATGACAATGTTTCTCTTTTGGTTAATATAATCTACTTACTAATAATTTAGTTAAACAAGTGACAAAAATCAAGACAGAAATTTTCCATGGAAGCAAGTGTTCTTACTTGCTAAAAACTAGTTTCTCTTTTACACCTATGATTAAGGAAGCAGTAGATTTCAAGTAGATAATGTTTATCAAATAAGTCACAGAGTGTTACATTTGAAAATTACACTCATGGCCTTGGTATGCACCACTTTGATTTCAAAATACAGTAGTAAATTTTTCATTAGTTAAAAACCTAAGCAAATAGCCAATATCTGGAGCTTTTCACCAATGTTTCTACTATTGCTGCTCAACCACCTGGCCTAAGAACAGAACTATACTTTGTGCCAAGGTACCTATCTTAGGAGAAGACAAGTCATCCTGTTAACATTTTCAACTTCCAACGCCACTTGGAAATTCCTTTATCCGGGACTGAGACGTGGCAGGCTGCAGTTCCCGCCCTCTTTGTACTTCATTCTCACTTAGCTTCTCTTGGTACACAGGAAATGCAACACGAGAAATAGGTCGGGGATGTAGGAAGTGGAATTAAACAAAAACAAGGTGTGATGCGAAGTAGACGGGATTGATAGGTTCTTCTCCACAGACTGACTTTTCGAAGATTCCGGTCTTCAGCCCGCAGCCATCTCCAGGTGCAGGCTGGCACGTATCATCAGTCAGCATCCGTGAAGCATGAGCCATATCAGAGTAATTGCCACAGAAGGATAAATTAGCCTAAGTGCTGCTTGTCAGCCGGGGTCTGCTTGAAAGCACTCTTCCCTCATTCCAGAGCTGATGTACCAATTAAGTATAGTTCTTCCTATGAAGTAAAAGGTTTAAAGTAACAGCAAACCTCTATTTACAAGTAAGGAGAGAAGAAAAAAAAAAAAAACTTTCTTTCTGAAGAGTTATAGCCACTCTAATCCCTGTTGCCATTTCACCAGCTAATGTTTCTACAGTCATCTTACTTCCATACTACCAAAAATATAAACTATTCTAAGGAAACAACAAATTTTCATGCTCAGAACAGAATGTTTAGGAACTGGATCTTCAAGCTAGAAGTTATGTCAGTAACCGGTCTCATCTGCATTTCAATAATAAAAGAAACTTCATAAAGCACACACATATTACCTGATTTGCCATAACTACGAAACTTAGAGAAAGCAATTTTTTACAGTCAGAAATAGATACAATATTTAACATTCCTTCCAAACTTCAAAGCCTTAATGTTACTAGACTGCTCTATTTTACAACACTTGGACAAGATCCTGCTCAGCTGGAAAATGATAAAGCAGGATTTGAAGGCATTCCTCTGATTTTAAATGTCATATCTTTTCACTCATGCTTATCAATTCCCTTAGATTTCTGGAACATACCCGAGAGCAAGTAACTTGATTATTTTGATAACACTTTATTCTGTGTTGGCACAGGCACATTTTAATTACGTCATTGGGGGGAATTTTACTGAAAATGACTATCATTAAAAATCCACTGTAAGAATACATGGCCTAGATGTTAATAGGAGTAAGGCATATTTAATTATGGAATCCTCACATTGCAAAGAAAGAAGGTAACTAAT
>PVJO010019689.1:0-33748 GCA_004026905.1 Hystrix cristata
AAAAATGGCAAATAAATATATGAAAAAATGTTCAACATCATTGGTCATTCGAGAGATGCAGATCAAAACAACACTAAGATATCATCTCACTCCAGAAAGAATAGCTATTATCAAGAAATCAACCAATAACAAGTGCTGGCGGGGCTGCGGGGAAAAAGGAACCCTCCTGCACTGTTGGTGGGAATGCAGACTGGTCCCATACCCATCTTTTGCCACCTCCCAGTTCATATTGGAGCCAAACCATATTGCAAAAATGAATGAGTGATTCACACTTTAGGTGATCTGGGTCAAAATCGTTCCACTCTTGAAGGATATGGCCCAACAGTGATGTGGGTGGAATTTTTGCCACAGTAAATTCTAGTAGATTCCCCATCTACTTGTCTTGGGATCTATAGAGAAGGAGAAAATTAGCTCTGCACTCCTTAAGAAGGCGTCCCAGCCTAAGGAAGAGATTTAGAGCTAGCCCACAAAGTGTGTACTCCCTGTGTGGCTGAAAAGAGACTAGATGGACCTCTCCATCTGAGTGATGATGTGTCATCTTTCCTTGAGAGACCTTTAGACTTAGAAACCTTTAGACTCCTTATTTAGACCCATTGACTCACTGGGAAAAGGGGGTGAAGCCACTTATGGCCTCACGTAGTCCTAATTCCCTAGAGTAACAGTGGAACTTCCCCAAGTAAAATTCCCTTAGTTCCCCTCATTGAGCCCCTTGATGGCTCAACTAGCCTTAGAAATCAGATGGGAAAAATCTCTTGCATTCATTTCAACAGAAGTACTAAGAACTGGGAGGGCTCAGTAGTTACAACTCACAGTTACTTTGGTAAAGTTTCTAAATATTAAAACACTGTTCTGTTTGTCAGGCACTGATCTTTAGCTTAACTATAATTTAAAAAGGGAAGTATAAAAACCAAGTGATGATGGCCTCAGATAAACACTTAGGGTGGCTGAGGTACCAGGTTTTAGTTTAAAGCCTCGAGATTTTAAAATGGACAAATTTTTCTTTGTGTCTTGTTTTCCCCCACAGTTGTGGAAAAGGATTAGGCCCCCAGCAGGGATATGTGCAGATTTTGTATCTGTTGGTTCCCCCCACACATTCATCTGGGGTCACAGCTGGAGGTGGCTGTAACTCAGATTTAATCCTGTGTATCACCAAAATAAACTGTTTTGAGTTCTTAAAGAAATAGCATATACCTTTCTTCCTGTGGGAAGAAAGACAGAAAGAAAATTTCTTTGGCTTTCTATAACCCCTTATGCTGTTTAAAATTAGAGGCTTAGGTTGTAAGACCAGTCATTTAAATTAAGTAATAAGATAGAGATAAAGGCAAAAGAAAAAAGAAGAAAAAAATGGTGGCAACTATTTACGCCTGCTCAGTAAAACTGTATCATGGTACAAGACAACATGGCTGCCAACCACATGCAGCACAACAGGGCAACAAAAATGGCAGTTGACCACATGGCAAAGTTGCTCAGCAAACAACATGGCTGCAGACCACATGGGGGCAGCAAAAAGCAAACAAGATGGCAGCCCTCTGCATGGCACGGCATTCCAGCTAACAATCACATGGCAAGGTAGCCCAGCAAACAAAATGGCTGCTAACCATGTGGGCTAGCAACACAGCATAGCAGTGGTAAAATTCCAGTTAACACAAAAACCCAGAAAAGTAAGGAGCCATTTATAAGCCAGGTCCCATGGTGGAACGACAATGACCAAAACACAAACCAAAAGAGAAAATCCTCCCCAAACTAAGTTACATAGAATTCAGGTCAATTTCCAATTAAGAAAAGCGGCAGCAATATAAAATAAGCACGTTGGTAACAGAGGCTCAAGCAAACACAAGTAACCGGTGAGAAAAACAATTGCTACATTTCCTCCCCCCTTCCTCATTGCCAGAAAAGTAACAAATTGCTCCCGGACCCATGCCTTGTGTCTCTAGCCTAGAGGAGAGAAAGAGAGAAGAAAAGAGGGGAAAAAAGGAATGAAACCTCTGGAGGCGAAAGTGCTTTTGCCTCATTTGGTCTCATCCAACCTTACCTTGTTAGGTCTCTTTGTGGTCGCCAAAATGTTATCGGGTGGGTTCCGACATTCCTGGGTTCTTTCCCTCCTCCTCAAGCAAAGAATTGAATGAGGGGGGCAAGAGGTAGTTCTAAAAAGTATAGAGAAAAGAAGAAAAGGAAAGTTGAGCATAACAATAGACACAGCAAAATGTGTGCCAGGCCCAAAAGGCACAGTAGGGGTTACCATGAGAAAGGCATGAGAGTGGCGGTGCTGGGTCCGCAGCCACCATCTTCCATGGGAGGGAAAAGGGAGAGCCCCCTCCCCGGCAGCTCCGTAGGAAAGAGGAGAGCGAGCTTCAGGTGTTGCTTCTATTTATCGAATGAAGTTCCCGTGGAATCGCAGGAGAACTCCCTACAGTCCACGTGAGGGGCTGATGCTTGAAATTGGCGCCTCGGGCTGACGTCGGGTCCAGGCCACTCCCCCAGGTCACATTCCCTTGCCAGCCAGCCTTAGCCACGCCCTATTCCTGCCTCACCACCATGCCCAGCTACGATCAGGTTTTAAGTGGTTCTGCAGGAACCTTTTTCCTTCTTTGTAAAATTGAGTAACTGGGTGACTTCTAGCTCTGACTAAGGACTAAGCCTGAAGGGTCAAGGATGCTGGAAAGTCAAAGGTAAGGTTACACAAGCAGCCTGCCTCTCAGAACATCAAGTCTTCTCACTGCCCCTGCCCAGGCACTATGTGCAACAGCCCTTCCAGATCAGGGCTCAACTGGGTCAGTCTTGTAGGACAGAAGACCCCATAGGTAGGGAAAAAATAGAATGAAGTCTTCATTGAGCTTTGCTAGGAGTTGGAGAAACTTACTGGGACAATGGCTTCTGCCTCAAGCAAGTAGAAACACAAAGGCAGACGCTTAAAATCACAGAGCTCCCAGGTAGCATGATTAAAATAAGCCCTTGTACTTAAAATTTAAGCCCAAACTACTTGTCCCTAAACCCCTCACCCATAATCCTAGCCTCCACCAACAACAGGAAACATCACATGACTGCACATGACTGGAAGAAATCCAAGGGGAGGATCAAAGACAGCCGTGGAGCCAATCAGATTCCAGGAGCCTACACAGGAAGAAGAAACCCAGTGAAAAGAGCTACAGAGAAGGGCCCACAAGCATGCTGCTTTAGAATGCTCCCTGCTTGTCAAGCAGCCAGCTGTCTATCCTTTCTCCTTTTTCCCTTTTTTCCACCATTTTCAAATAAATCATCTTCTCTTTGTTTCAACTCAGCTTCTTTAATTCTTTAGGACACTGGGCCTACAGTTGCCAGGAGCTGTGCTCTCCAGCAGAGCAGAGGCTTACAGCCCACCTCTGACATAACAATCCCACCCCAGCTATACCCAAGGCAGCAGAAGACAGTTACTGAGGAGGCCATGTTTCATCTGACCCGGGCAGCCAAGGTCTCCCTGTGAATCTGCTGATGAATGTGGCTTCTCTGAGTGGGGTCAGACCACCCTGCAGGGGACTTGTTGGTGGAGAGATGCGGGAGACTCAGACCTCCTGATCTCTGGCAGGCCTGAGATGGCAGGAGGTTAGAGAGGCCTGTCCCCTCCTGGAGCCGTCATGGGAGGGTCAGTCCCTGACTTGCAGTCTGCTTCAGAGACAGCCAGTAGGTTACAACTGACCCGTGGGCAGACTTTGTTCAGCTAATGGGCTATTAGCTTTAGAAAGGGGTGGGCAGCAGACCTTTACCAAGATTTAAAATTCAGGATGTTTTACTTACAATCCACATTTCTGGTTCCTTTCTAAATAAAGTCAGAAGACCTGGTGATCTTGGGCCTGCTACATTCTAGTCTAGTCCAGGATAGATCTGAGCACTAGAGCCCTAACGACTGTATTTACATCCCTTTATAACCAATCAATAAATGCTTTATAACTTCCCCAAAATGAAAGGTCACATTCATTCATCAGCTAACTGAGGCATAATGGTAAGAGCATGCTGTGGGAGAGGAGACTGAAGCCAAGGAAACATGACATGGCACCCGTCACAAGAAAACAGCTTTTATTTATGCCAGCATAGGCCCAGGGTGCTAATGTACCAAGCCTGACCGAGGAAGGGTCAGGGGAAAGTAGTATTTATTCATGAAAACCTGCCCCACTGTGGGGGGGCTATTAAAATCTTAAAGTATAGACTACCAAGTGGATGTATCAACCTATCGATTGGATAAATTTTCTTTTACCTTATTAGAATACAGGCATTGGTTAGTTTCATTGGTCATAACAATTTCACCTATTTTGCCTGGGAACGAAGTCACCTTACCTGAAGGGGCTAAGTCCGTGTCAAGTTTGGCACATTCCTTAATGGTCGTCAAGGAAACAGGAAACTGCAAGCTGCCTGCACGTCATCCTCTGGGTGCCGCTGCCTGATATCACCACTGTCTGTGACAGTTTGAGCTTATGGTAGGGTCCCAGCACAAGCATACGGAAGGGCCGTGCAGGGTACTTTATCCATAGACCAGCTGCACTATTCTCGAGCTGTGTGACCTTGAGAAAATTACTTCACCCGCTCTGAGCCTCCATTTCTCTAGATGACAGCAACAGCACAGCTTCTTCCCAGGACTGTAAGGAGTCTCCAGAGAACTGACACACACGACAGTGTTTGGAAAGCACCGTGGACATGATCCACGTGAACAGCACAGCAGCAGTGATTTGACGCGGGCAATCGGAGGCTTTGAAACTGCCCGGCACTGTGTGTGGAGACAGCTCTGCCGCAGGGTAGATGTGTGGTACTGGACTGGTCGCCGACCCGGTGGAGGCCGGGGGTACAGGAAACACCCGCCTGTGGCACCAGAAGCACCTCCACTATAGAGACTCCACAGGTGGCTGCTGTTACAACCAAGGGCTGGCTGGGCGCGCTTGGCTGGTGCCTCCACCCGCCCTTTCCTGAGCTGGGGACTGCCTACAGATCAGAAAGGTCAAAGAAGCACAGGACAGGACAGAGGAGGCACAAGCCTGCAGGATCCTGTGCGGCACTCTTCTGGTGTGTAAACAGAGTGCCCAGAGCAGGAGAGAGAGATGCCTGGCACCGCAGAGCAGACTGGGCAGAGTTGGGGTTGAAACCAGAGTGCATGCAGGGCTATGAGGAATCTCAGCTGCTCCAGAGCTTACATGTCCAAGGGACACTTAGAACCTTAGACTTTGGACCCAACCTTTTCTCCAAATGAAGTTGTATATTTTATCATTAAAGATACTGACAAGGAGCAAAAACCAGACATTATGTTGCAACGCAAATATTTGGGATACAGGTAAACTCTTCTAATCATGTTTTGACATTTTCCCCTTCCTTTTAAAAGAACACATACAGCCTTGTGTGGTGATGCATACTTGAATTCCTAGCTACTTGGGAGACTAAAATGGTAGGATCACTTAGGTCCATGAATTCAAGGACAGCCTGGGCAACATAGCACGACACTGTCTCAGAAAAAAAAAAAGATATAATTTAACCCACAAAATTAGCCCTTTTAAACTGTATAATTCAGTACATGGATGTGTTGTGCACACACACAATAACCATGACCATCTAATTTTAGCACATTCGTTCACTTTTCTCCCTACCCCCTAGTAATTATTAATCTACCTTCTGCCTTTGTAGATCTGCCTATTTTAGATATTTCATATAAGTTGAATCATAAAATTTGTACTCTTTTGTGACAGTTTTCTTTCCATGAAGCAAAAGGATCATCTGTACTATAGCATGTATTACTACTTCATTTCTTTTATAACTGAGTATATTCCATTACATAGAATATAATGTTATAGACCATCTTATTTATCTATTCACTGGTTGATGGATGTTTGGTTTCTACTTTTTAGGAATTGTGAATAATGCTGCTATGAACATGCATGTACAGTTGTTGGGACATGTTGCCCCTTCTCTTAGGTGTATACCTAGTGGTGGGATCACTGGGTCTTGCAGTAACTCTATGCATAGTAGTTTTAGGAGTTGTCAGACTATTTCCAGTTATACTATTTGACATTCCCACAGTAGAATATGAAGGTTCTAATTCTCTGCATCCTTGTCAACACTTGCTATTGTCTGTCTTCTGAAGTGCAACCAGCCTCTCCAGCTTGGCAGTTATGTGGCCTCTCTTTGCCTTTCAGGCTGCTGCCTTGTCTCCACCCCAACAACACCTTGCCTGCCCCTCACCTACAATCAAACGTTATATGATCTCAATCCAATCTCCTTGGTGTGGGACAATTGGAGCAGAGCATGACACAAAACCCCTCGTTTAATGGGCACCCACCTTGATGGGAAACAAGCTCACGTCCAGCTGAGCTCACAAACTGATGGGAAAGCCAGGGGCTCCGAGGGCCAGGCAGCACACACCACATGTGTGTACCCCTCCGGACTCTCTGCACTCCTAGGTGGGAAACAGGCAGTTTTCCACCCAATAGGTTCTAATAAGTGGCTTGGTGGGTGTCTGGACCAAGGCGGTCTTTGGCTGTACCCTGTGGTGCTTACTTTCACACCACCCATAGCTAAGGGACAGGACCAAAACAGAAGGAAGCACAGTCGGCTGCAGCTGCACAGGTTGGCACTAAGTCCTCCCTGGAAGATGAGCCTCCTGGTCATGGTCTTCTGCAGAGAAGTTAGGAGTGGAAGAGCAGGAAGTAAGGCAGAAGTACACTTTGCCTCCTAGAGGCTTGAAAGCATCTGACTTTGTTTCTTCCAGCAGTTCAATGTGGCCGGAACATCCAGAGCAGCTGAGTCTGTCACCCATGAGGCCAGGAAGGTAGGCTGAGGCTAGATCAGACGAGACATAGTAGGTGTTGACAAGGACTTTGGACTCTGGATGGCTCCCTGAGGCATTTGAAAGTCTTAGATAGCTTCAGGAGAAATACTGGAAAGATCATGCTGGCTGCGGAGCTGTCCCCAGATCCGAAGGGGCCTTGCTCAGCTGTAGAGGTGTACAGGGAAGAGGGAGCGGCAATCTTGAGTCTCATCTCAGCAATCTCCCTGGTGACACTGGAGACAGCTTGGTTTTTCGAACGGCATTACCGCGATGAAATTTCATATCTTCTTGTATTTCAGGCTGGTATGATACAGAGAGGTGAACTAAGAAGGTGAGGGAATGGGAAACAATGCTGGGGTGAGATGCTAAGAGGCAGCACACTCGCCTTCCCAGAGCTGCTGCCACCTGTGCTCCCTGGAGCACCCGTCTCCACACTCCTCCTCCAGGGCCAGCTGGGCCAACGTCTAGCAGAAGCAGATGGAAGGAGGACTCTGCTGCTTGTGTCACTCATAGGGGCTCTAAAGAGGGTGGCAGCAGCTTTATCCAACATCGTAGGTGGCCACCAATTCTGAGGCTGCAGGCAGGCAAGCCCCTGAGAACTGTCCCAAAGGCTTCCTCTGCCCCCACCCCATGTTGTGCAGATGAAGAAACAGAGGCCTTCGTGTGGAAGTGACTTGCACAACATTACAAAAGAACTTCCCCCAAAATATTAAAAATGGAATTACCAAATTCTGCTCCTGAGTATATACACAAAATAATTAAAAGTGGAGACTTGAATTGGTATTTGAAAACCCAAGTTCACAGCAGCATTATTCACAATAGCGAAAAGGTGAAAAGAATGCAAATCTCCAGAGAAGTGGATCAGTGAAGTGTGGTGTATGATACACTGGATCCATACTCAGCCTTCAAGAAGAAACAAAGTTTTGACACATGATACAACATAAAGAGTCTTGAGGACATCACTCCAAGTGCAATAATCCAGACAAAAAAGTCAAATATCACCTATCCTGCCTCTTCATGACAGCCCACCCTATACTGTGGGGTGCATTTTTATTTTAAATCTTTCCCCTCTTTTTACTTGGCCCAAACTTGCTCTGCAGAGTCCATTTTTCCCCTACCCTTCTGGTTTTTTCCTACCTTTAATAAATGTGAAACCTTGCCACTGTTAAAAAAAAATGTCGAATGTCATATGATTCCATTTATTTGATTACCTAATAGATTCATAAAGATAGAACATAGACCAAGTGTTGCCCTACTGGGCATAGATGAGGGGACTAATAGGCATTATTATTTAAAGTTCATGAAGTTTCAGTTTAGGATGATGAAATAATTCTGGAGATGATGGTGGCAATGATTGCATAATAATGTGAATGCATTTAACACCATTAAAATGTACAGTTAATTTCAGCTGGGCGTGGTGGTGCATCCCTATAATCCCACCACTGGGGAGGCTGAGGCAGGATAGCTCCAAGTTTGAGGGCAGCCTGGGCTACATAATTCAAGGCCAGTCTGAACTACATAAGTGAGACTCTGTCTCAAAAAAAAAAGTCCCAAAATTTTATGTTGTGTATATTTGTATTGGTCAGCTTTTTAGTTGCTAGGACATAATACCTGACACCCACAATTTAAAGGAGGAGAGATTTTAGAGGCTTATGGTTTCAGAAGTCCCAGTCCATGGTGAGCTGGCTCCAAGGCAGGAACATGGTGGGTGGGTGTGGCAGAGCCAAGCTGCTCACTTCCCGGCCTAAGGCAAGCAGAGCACAGGGAAACAGCACTAGAGAGCAGAGGCCAGGGAGCAGAGTTTGTCTCCAAGCTCATGCCCCCGTGAATCACTAGATGTGTGACAGAAGGATGTTTTACTAATCTCCAAGCCTCTCACAAGTCCATCAAGTTGACAAAGTAACCTTCATAATATTTTACCATGGTTTAAAAAGAAACATCAAAAAAAACCCAATACATACACAAACTTTCTCTCTGTCTCTCTGTCTTTGTCTCTCTCTCTCCCTCCCTCTCTCTCTCTCTCTCTCTTTCTCTCTCTCTCTCTCTCTCTCTCACACACACACACACACACACACACACACACACACACACACAAATTCCAAAGGACAAGGACTCGAGTTCTCCCCTCTTTCCCCCAAAATAAGACTTAACTGGAAAACAATCAGCCTTGAAAGGTAGAGATCAAAAATGCCAACCCCAGTGAGCCCATCCTGACCTTTCCTGCCATCACTATTCTCTGCTTGGCAGCTACTCTGTAAGGCAGGCAAGGCAAGGATGGGCTCATTGGGCTGGCAGCTTTGCTCTCGAGTTTTAAAGGCTGATTATTTTCCAGTGAGGTCTCATTTTGGGGTTACAATCAAAACATTTATTCTGAATCAGATCTCTTAGCTCCTTTTTTTTTTTTTTTTTTGGTGCCGGGAATCGAACTCAGGACCTTGTGCTTCCTAGGCAAGTACTCTAACCACTGAACTAAATTGCCAGCCCCTGTTATCTTTTTTTGATCTCAGTTTAGTTTAAATGGCTTAATTCTAAGGCTAGAAGGAACTGTGTAGCTCACTTTTCCTTGTTGGCCTTGACAGTGAGGAAGCTCCAGCACTGATTAGTCATCCACTCGTACACAGAAGGGATCTGGGACTTCTGGGTCTCATTTCTGTAAGCCCGATTGTTGGTCACCCTTCAAAGTTCTACTGTTGTTCTACTTTCTTTTTTCTTTCTCACCTACTTTTAAAAATAACCCTTTGTTGTTACAGAAGTGTACATATGTACTTTAGAAAATTAGAAAATAAAAACAAGTCAAATTGAAAAAGTAAAAATTTTATGTTATCATCACCCGAGTATCACTTTGTCTTTTCTTTTTCTTTTTTTGTGGGGAGTGGACTGCTGGCACTCGAACTCAGGGTCTTGCGTTTGGTAGGCCAGCACCCTACCACTGAGCTAAATCCCCAGCCCTCCAGCTGGCTTCTAAAGGCCAACGGATCCAAATAAATATTTGGGGGCTAAAATTAATACCATAATCTTCATAAATAATTAAGATGGTAATATGCAGTTAAGGATAATTACATTGATCTCGTATAACTAAAGAAGACACATTATTGTGTGGCGGATGGGTTAAAAAAACTTCTAGCAAAACCAAGACTAGGGGCTTGGGATTTAGCTCAGTGATTAGAGTGCTTGCCTTGCAAGCACAAGGGCCTGAGTTCAATCCCCGGCACCACCAAAAAAAAAAAAAAAAAAAAAGACTAATTTTCTAATTCAAATGGTGGCTGCCTGGCCCTGCACACTCTGAGCTACTCTCCAGTCCTCCTCGCCTATGATGTCCCGCCAATAGTCCCGTCCTTTTTCTAACCCAGCCTACTTTTTCTTATCAAGTAGACCCCTCCCTCATTCACTGGACTATCGCTACGGTGAAATGCGGTTCGCACTGGAAAAGCAGAATAAATCTTTACTTTTTTCGTTTTAGAGGGAAAGGACTTGAACTACGGATTCCTTCCCACCCAGAGCCTCTGGATTGGTCTATAGGACAAATGTTTTTACTTTTCAGTTCGGTGGTGAGCAAACGCTATATATGATATTTTTCGATCTATTTCTGCGACTGCTGTGGGTGTTTAATCCTCTGTGTGATCAGCGCGGCCTGGTTTATCTGAGCCATCAGGGCGAAGGCGGAGAAGCCTGGAGCTCTGAAAGTCCCGCGGTGCCCTGTGTGCTGGGCCAGGGACCTGGGTTCCGACCCTCCGGGCAGCAGAGCCGCTTCCGTGTAGGTGCCGGAACTTTCCCTGCCTTTGCTGCGGGGCGGGCTCGGGACCCCCCAGGATCGCGGGACCCCCAGGATCGCGGGACCCCCCCAGGATCGCGGGGACCCCCCAGGGTCGCTGGACCCCCAGGATCGCGGGACCCCCAGCATCGCGGGGACCCGCAGCATTGCGGGACCCCCAGCATCGCGGGGACCCCCTAGGATCGCAGGGACCCTCCAGGATCGCGGGGACCCCCAGGATCGCGGGACCCCCCAGGATCGCGGGACCCCCAGCATCGCGGGACCCCCAGCATCGCGGGGACCCCTAGGATAGCGAAGGGCAGAGCTCAGTTTGCTCAGGGGGGTCTGCGAGATTTCCGCAGCAGCGGAAATTCAGTGAAGCCGACCACTAGTGGACGTTTTTATTAACGAAAGTTTGACTGCAGAGAGGCAGAAATGAAATACAGGTGTCACAAAAAACTCTACAAAAGCTTATGAAGATCCTTTAATACACTACAACCCTCTGGGGAAAATTAAAGTCCTCTTCTCTCCTTGAAAGGATCTAGAAGAAAAGCTTTTCACTCAGCCGCCCGGCTAGCTCAGTCGGTAGAGCATGGGACTCTTAATCCCAGGGTCGTGGGTTCGAGCCCCACGTTGGGCGGTGCATATCTTCTGTTTTAAAATTTGTGATCGCCCAGTCTCAGTTCTCAAAAACAGAAATAATTTAACCAGTTTCTGTTCTTATCAAAATTAATTACTGTTCAATCCCAGCACCAGAAAAAAAAAAAAAAAACAACAAAATTAATTACTGATCTCACTCCTGAATTTCGTGGTTTCAAATGCTGCAATACACTAACAGTAAAAAATGGGTTAAAAATAAGAGCAATCAAAGTAGAAAATTTCGCCTAGTAAATACAGTTAAAAATTGTAAGCCTTTGAGTGCTCTGTTTGAAGCGAAGCCAAATGGCCAAAATTAGGGAATAAGAAGACTTAAAGCTAGGGGCTGGTATGTAGCTCAGTGGTTCAAGTGCTCACCTTACAAGCACAAGGCCCTGAGTTCGGTCCCCAGCACCAAAAAAAAAAGAAGACATGAAAATCAACGACATCGCGGGTGGTAAAGGTTGGACCCAGATCTCTGCAGAAACCACGCTGTGCATGACCTCAGAGGTGGGGTCTCAAACCACACAAAGACTGTTCTAGCGATGAGGCAACTAGGGAGCTATTCTAGATAGATCCTTAGGATTTTACTCATTTTATTATTTTTTTAAGTCAGTGATTTAAATTGCAAATTTTTCCTTCATTCCTTTTGGAGCCTCCAAGCAGACAATCCCTTTTATTTCATGTTTTCCTAGAAGAGCTCAAATTTCTGTGAGAAAAAAAAATTTCTTTCAGCAAAACTTTGCTTTTGTGTTGACAGCTACAAATTCTTCCCTTGTCTTAAATATGTTGTCATTCCCCATAAATTCTCCTCCTCCACAATTACCATATTATCTGATCTTATCATCCATTCAAAATACATTTTTAGACCTTAGAAGAAAAAACATGGACAATTTTTGCATCCAATCCTCAAATACCCTCTTTATTACAAAAGAGGTGATGGGAAATGGGGTGGAATTTTTCCAAAGGAATAAATCAGGTCAAAGGAGAAACAAAATGACAAACTGAGAAGTCAATGAAAATATCAAACATTATTTTAAACATTTATTTAAAATAACATCGTATTATGGGTTGACTTGTGTACCCTCCACCCAAATTCATGTTGAAGTTTTAACTCGCAATGTCTCCAAATGTGATCTTATCTGGAAATATTAAGAGGAGGTCATCTAAAGCACTAAGGCTCCTAACACAATATGACTGGTGTGTATGCTTAGGAAAATGGGGATTCTGAAGAAAGACGCCCCAGACACCCACACTGGTGTGAAGATCAAGGCAGACACTGGGTGATGTTCCTACCAGTTAAGGAATGTTGCATGTCAGCAACAGGAGCTAGGGAACTGTGAAACAACGAACTTCTGTTATACTCTATTAGGCAATTGTCATCTTCATTCTCAAAAAGCTTTTATGGAAAGAAATTGTTTGGATTTGCTTCTAACTTCAGGACCAGTGGGGAAGTTAGGATCACAAATTCCTTCAGAAATAAGATTTTGGCCAGGTGTGGCAGTGCACCCCTGTAATCCTAGCACTCTGGAGGCAGAGGCAGGATAATAACCACAAGTTTGAGGCCAGCCTGTGCTACAAAGTGAGACCTTGTCAAAAAAAAAAAAAAAAAAAAAAAAAGAGGGCTGGGGACTTAGTTCAGGGTTAGAGTGCTTGCCTAGCACGCACGAGGCCCTGAGTTCAATTCCCATCACCAAAAAAAATAGAGAGAGAGACATATTATCTGGAATGTGTATGTATTTTTCATGGAGGAAGAATGAGGGGTACCAATGGGGCAAGACTGGCCACATATTAATAATTGTAGACACAGAATTAACAACTGTATAACCAGATACACTGGATTTTATTATATTACGCCACGTAGCTGTGCATATTTTAAATCTTTCCATAAAATTAATTACCGCTGATTATATAGAACCCAAAGCCCAGTGATTATACTTCTTATCCCCAAAAATGGAAGAAGCAAGTATCTCATGCCTTCCGAAGTGACACAGTGAGAAGGTTCAGCCTCACAGTTAAAACAGCCAGCCTAGCTCTAGTTATGTCTTTAGCCCTAACTCTACATTTATAGAAAATAAAAGGGTAAGAGAACCCAATCAAGCAAACAGCCAGACAAATTCAGAACAGCAGACATCCAAAAAGGCGCAAGCTCTTCAAAAAGAAAATACCAAGAACAAATGCCGAAACCACTACTGATACACCCCTCCTGCCCCATGGCCATCAATGAAGCCAACAGATTTCTTTTTCAGAACATTTTTGGTTTTGTTTTGAGACAGGGTCTCACTATGTAGTTCAGGGTGGCTTTGAACTTACTATGTAGCACAGGCTGACCTCCCACTCAGGCAGTCCTCCTGCCCCAGCCTCCTAAATGCTGGGATTACAAGCATGCACTACCACACCCGGTGTCAGAATATTCTTAAATGCATGAAATTTTTTTTAAAAAAGATTATGAAAGAAAAACAATTACTTTGAAATATAGCTATCAAAATACTTAAAAATGCAGTAGGTATACACTTGATTATTACTACATTAAATGAAAGGATTTACAAAAACATATAATTTTTTTTTTTTTTTTTTTGGTTCTGACGATTGAATTCAGGGCCTTGCGCTTGCTAGGCAGGCACACTACCACTGAGCTAAACCTAGATCTAACAACTAACAGTAACCTCCAGATCTAATAACTATAGTAACTTCAAAGTGGTGATGAGTATAAGTGATATTTCTGAGAGATCTTCAAGGAATGTAATGTGCTAAGACAGCACCTTTACTGGTAATAAAGCTATAAGTCCTGTTAATTATTGTAGTTCATTATTTTGATTTATAATAAAAGAAAATTCTAAATTGCAGTGAGAGTTTGAAGAAAATAAAGGTATCATTTTTCACTCCCATCCAAATCCATGGACCCTTTAAAATGTATGCATGGACTTCTAGTAAAGAACTTCTCGTCTAATTTTAAAAGATTTAAAATTTGGTAGGCTGAGGCAGGAGGATCACCATGAGTTCAAGGCCAGCCTGCAGTACCAAGCCAGACCCTATCTCAAAACAAAACAAGGAAGCAAATGAAGTACTTGTCTTCTAGTGGATCTTGTTTTGAAAATACAAGCATGCAAAGCTAAAAATATTTTGAGGAAACCAGATGTGGTGGCACACACTGTAATCCCAGCACTCAGGAGGCTCAGGCAGGAGGATCGCCACAAGTTCAAGGCCAGCCTGGGCTACATAGTGAGTTAAGGCCATCTCGAACTACATAATGAGACCTTATCTCAAAAAAAAATAAAAACAAAAAACTTTTTTTTTGAAGAACTAGTGAGGACATTCAGAGTGGATGTTATATGATTTTAGAGAATTACTGTGTGAATACCGTTTCATTTGGAAATACACACTGAAGAAACAAGGCATAGAAGGTCATGATGTATTTATACACATATCCCACACATATATTTATATGCATAGCAAAAAGTGTTCACAATCTTATTTTATGGAGGTGATATTTAATGTTTTATTCTTTCCATACTTTTGTATGCTTGAAATTTCCATAATAAAATCTTTTTCTTTTCTTTTCTTTTGGTACTGGAGATCAAACTCAGAGCCTTGTGCTCACGAGGCAAGCACTCTCACCACTGAGCTAAAGCCCCAGCCTCTCCATAATAAAATCCTTAAAAAGTGACTTTAAGGATTTTTTTTCCCTTATACTACAGGGAATTGAACCCAGAGCCTCACAAAGGCTAGGCAAGCATTCTACCACTAAGCTACATCTACAGTCCTAAAAACTATTTTTTTTTGAGGTATAATGTAGACATGGCAAAATGCATCACTCACAAATATACAGCTTGATCAATTCTGACAGGTGAAGATACCATATAACCATGCAAGACATAGATCTAGACACAGGAACTTTCCAGCGCCTCAGGGGTCTACAGTGTCCTTTCCCTGCCACTCTGCCTGCCACCTAGTTCACTACTATCTTGGTTTAAAACCATTTGTAAAGTCTACACTCTTGTGCATGGCTTTTGCTGTACATGACTTCCTGTGACATTTAAACAAGTTTTCAGGGACAGATAATTCTATGTGAGGCAAAAATGCTAGAAACAGGCTGTCCTTGAAATCATCCTCGGTTGAAAGATAAATTGGTAATGCGTTTTATGAAGTAGTTTAAAATACCCACATTATCTGACCTAGCAATTCTACAGTTTTTGGTCCTAAAAAACAAAAGCTATGTATACAAAGACTTAGGCTCAAAGACATTGGTTTGTTTTGAGTTTTTTTGTTTTGTTTTTGGTGCCAGGGATCGAACTCAGGGCCTTGTGCTTGCTAGGCAAGCACTCTAACCACTGAGCTAAGTCCCCAGCCCCAACATTGGTTTCTAATAGTAAAAAATTTTTAAAAGGCAGCAACCTAAATTTCTACAACAGAAGTAAGGTTAGGTATTGGAGTATATTTGTACTATAGTATACAAAGAGGTATTAAAATTGTAAAACAGACCTGTAAGTAATATTTGAATGACTTCTCCTACTTCCTCCTCTGGTTTCAGACTTCGTTCATTGATCTTGTAAGATCATGAACTCCGAACATCCGATGTCTAACAGGTCGGAGTTAGAATTTTCTTATGTCAATGGCTCTACCAGAAACTCGCAGAACTAGTCCTGAGGTAGCAACCCACTGACCGACTTGGCCAGAATTATGGATGCTGCCAGCTATGCAAAACCCCAACCCTTGCCTTTATTCCCGTTTTCTGTAAAACCTCTATCTGCGCTTCCCAGCACAGTCACACTGATTAATCTCTTCTCCCCTTCACCACTGCCCTTCTTGACTGGGCAGAGCCTGGTCTGTTGGGAATCTCGAAGCCATGGCTTTCACTCTCAAACTCTGGTAATACGAGGGTAAAGAAACTTTGCAAGGAAACCCAAGCGACAGTGGCCAAGACTTCCATTATTTTGAGTTTTAAAACTGTGTTAATGCTGGACATGTAGCTCAGTGGGTGAGCGCAGGCCTTGAATGCGCAAGGTTCTGGATTGGACTGGACTCCCAGCACTGCAAGAGACAAATTTTGAATTTAGGAAGTATGTGTTTAATCATCAAGTCTTTTTTTCTTCTTTTTAAAGAAGGTACCGTGCCGTTTTGGGGTGGGTAGGCTCACAGGATCCCTGGCCCTTTGCACAGTACAAAGGACAAACGCACACTCTGGTGTGTATTCAACTGGAAGACGAGGGATCTCTGCGGGGTTTTGTGGTCAGCGGTTGTGTTAAAAGGAGAGGAGAAAGTGGAGCCAGATACTTGGAGAGTTGTCTGGAGTCGGTGTGCTGCAGAGCCTGCTCAAAGGCTTAGCCTTGGAGACCAAAGCTTGCGGAGGCCAGAGTGGGCCCGAGACCTGGATGGCTCGGGTGGGGCTGCGGACGGCGATGGAAAGGACGCCGGTCTGTTGCAGCGGAGCACATCAGAGTCTGAGCAGGGCACCGGCGTGAAGAAATGTTTGCTGCGAAGCGCATTTACTAATAGCGCGAAGAAATGAGTTGGCAAAAGCGGGACGAGGACCAGGAGGGGCCAGAGTCGCGCAATGCACCTTCTGCCTTTCGCGCGCAGGGCGCGGGACTCCGTGCGGTGGCCCGCCGGCGGCTGCGGGGCGCGGCTTCGCGGTCGCCGCGCACACACACACACACAGCGGGCCGCGCGCCGGGCCTTCCCGCCCTTCCGCCGGTGGTCACCGCTCGCTCCGGCCCTGCGCTAGTAACACACGAAACCAA
The DNA here is from genome assembly GCA_004026905.1 of Hystrix cristata. Lineage (NCBI taxonomy): Eukaryota > Metazoa > Chordata > Mammalia > Rodentia > Hystricidae > Hystrix > Hystrix cristata. The sequence goes on from PVJO010019689.1 coordinate 16,910, forward strand.
AGCCAGGCTGCACCGCGCGCCGGGGCCCCGCGTCGGGTTAGGGTTAGGGGTGCGCGCGAGGCGCGGCGCGGGCGAGGCGCCGGGCCGGGGCGGGGCGGGCGAGGCGCGTGGGGGAGGGGCGCGGGCGCCCCGCCCCGTCCCGGCGTGCCTCGGGCGGCGCAGGCGCGTGCGCGGCGGGCGACCGTTGGCTGGCGGCGGTTGCGCGGTGGCGGCGCGGTGAGGTCTGCGGGCGCTGGCAAATCGGGCCCAGGATGTAGAGCGGCTGTCCTGACGGCGCGGCTGACGCGAGCTCGGTGGGGCAGAGAGCGGGGGGCGGTAGTCGGGGGTGGTGGGAGAAGGAGGAGGCGGCGAATCACTTATAAATGGCGCCCAAGCAGGACCCGAAGCCCAAGTTCCAGGAGGGTGAGTCAGGCCCGGGCCGGCCTCGCGGCGGGCGCGGGCCGGGGGCGCGGCCGGCTTGGTGCGGGAGGCTCGCGGAGCCAGCGGGCAGCCCCGGGCCGCGGCGCGCGTTGTTACCGTTGTGGGAGAGCGCCGAGGGGCCGCCTATTGTCGGGCGGCGGCACGCCATGGCGGCGGCGGGGCGACGACGCGGCAGGGCGGTGGCCGCAGGCGCGGGGACCTGCGTGCCAAGCGGGCTCCAGGCTCCCAGCTCCCGGGCCGCCGCCGGGGGCGGGGTTCGCTGCGGGCGGGGTTCACCCCGGGCGCGGGCTGAGGGCGCTGGGAGCCGCCGCTGGGAGCCCGCCGCAAGATGGCGGCTCCGCCATGGCCGCCGCGCTTCGGTACGCCGCTCCGCGCACGCGCAGAGGAACATGGGGGGGAGGGAGTGCCGGGAGCCGCGCCCTGCTCGGCGGGGAACCGGGAGCACCCTCGCTGCGCGGCTGCTCGGGGTCGCGGCGTTTCCGCTGCTGAGCTTGTGGCCTTGACGTCATTTTTTCCACACAGCCATTGTTTGACTGCTTGCAGTAATATTTGGTCAACAGTGATTTGAAAGTTAATTTTTCTTAATTGGTTTTTGATCACCGAGAGTCTTGGCAGAGTGTTAGAGCCTGACTTTCAGTGGAGGACAACCCTTTGACTTCTTACATCTATTTAGAAGGATTTTTATAGCATACTAAAGTCTTTCGTTGCTGTGGGTGTACTGTGTATGCTAACTAGTAAATGCCATGTCCAGTCTCTTGCGGGTTTTTTGTTTTAGGGGCCTAAAAACTTTAGTACATGTTGGGCTAACTTTCAAGAGTTACGAACTCAAAATTTAGGTAGACTTTATGGCATACTTAAGGCGTTTCTACGGGTATTTGTTGATGAATACCTCCTTTCTCCCACTTTGAGAAACTGTGGCTTTAACTTCTTGGAGGAGGGTGCTGGGGATCGAACTCAAGGCCTGTGCTTGCTAGGCGAACGCTGTACCACTGAGCTAAATCCCCGACTCCTATAAGCATCTTTTAAAAAAATTTTTATAAGACATTTGGAGAATATCTGGAAAGGAAAAAGAGGTTCATTTAGTGCCAACTGAATTATTTTAAAACATTGTGGAAGCTTTGTAATGGTAAAAATAAGAATTTCCGTACCAGAAAATTTTTCTTTCATGATTCCAGTAAATGCAAAAGTTTTTCTTAATGGTACAGTATATGTTCTATGAGAAATCTTTAAACACAGTGGCTGCTCTAGACGTGGGTCTTTCATTTGGAGTTCTATTAAAGGGTAACCAAAACTGTTGGATATCTAGCATATTGTCGGAGGGGAGACCTTTCTGTCAGGAATTATGAGTGGTGAATGTTGTGGCCTGAGTAGTGTTCTAGTGAACACTGAAAGTATTGAGAATTAGAATCTTACTAATCTTGACAGCATTGGGCAGAATTATTTCGTAGTCTGACACTAGAAAGGATTAAGGGTAGAGGGAGATATGTGAAACTGCTATCTGATGATAATGGTTTGTGGTTTTCCCAGTTGCCAGTCTTTGAGTCCACTGGCAGGAAAAATAGCCTTGTCTTACCTGGTTCATACTTTTCAGATAGCTGTGTATTTTCAGCAGAGTACTGGTGAGATACCTAGATTGGAGGTCAAAGGGCCACAGTGCAGTTGTTTTTAGCAGCTGCAGCCAAGTGAGCTTAAAAAAAAAAAAAAGCCAATTCCAGAGTGCCTTGAAAATGTACCTGGAGAGGGAAATTAGAAGACACAGACCTGATTTGGGGTGCCGCTGTTTATTAGGAGAACGATTTGTCCGTGTTTGTTTATATTTCTGGATTTTAGATAATAAGTCTTTGATCTGTTTGTATTCTCACCCTTAATTTGAGTTGGGCATGCCTCTAGCAGCGATTTTTTTTAAAAGTGGGACTGCCTAACATTTTACAGAAAACTTTGATTTTAAAATAAAGTTATAGGGTCTTAGTTTGGGAAAATGTAACAGTAGATCTCTAGTGAGGCGTTTGAATATCCAGTTTTCAGAACCACTCCAAAAGATGGTTAGTCAGATGTGGGAATCCTGTGCGGGTTAAATTCTAGGCACATTATATGTATGGTGTTGCTCCATCATCTCTCAATTTCACTAATACTTTCCCACGTTTATTCTGTGCTTCAGAAGCAGTGAACTTCTTAAAGTGGTGTCTCTGTTTCACACTTCTGTGCCTTTGTATAAATTGTGTACTGTCCCACATCTTTCTTTGTGACCCCCCATATAGCTCATCAGTCATTCATTCTCCTTACTGCCATATAAAGTACAGGAAGTTATACAAATCTATTTGCTTACATGATAGCGTCCGGCAGTCACGCTGTCAGGCACACAGAAACCAGATAAGTATGTTGAGATGAGAATATTCAGATTTTCTATGAAATAACTTTTTAGGTTGAAGGTATGTCTTAAGTTATGGTCATTTTAATTTTATAGCTAAAGGAGCTGGCCCTTTTGGATAATGTCATTGTCTTGGGGCTTGGTTTGTTGAAAATAACTACAACAACTGTTACCTGAAGTATTACTAGGAATCGTCTCTGCTTCATTGAGCAGAGATAGTCTCTGAGATTTTAATTTGGTGTTGCAAATCCTAATGGTAGGCTCATCATAGAGTGTAATTTCCTAAAGGTTAGGATTTTTTTGTCTGTTTTGTTGAAGCAGGCCAGCTCCCAGAACACATTTGAGTGAATGCAGGGAGATTATTTAAAAGCCTAGCCATCCCTGATGCTGCATATTGAAATTTTAATTAGTAAAATATTTTACTTGCTAAAAGGTTAGAAGCAGAGATACATGTGGATGCTGAGTTCCTAAATGCAGAGAAACATGAGGAATAATGTTTTTAAAATTGTATTTCTAAGCCTGTACTCTGTAGATTGAGGCAGGAGAATGACAAGTTCAAAGGTAGCCTGGGCAGTTTAGCTAGACTGTAGGCTCTGGGTTCAGTCTCCAGTACCAGGAAAAGCACTGGGGGTAGGGGTGCTGGAAATTGAACTCAGGGGCCTTGTGCTCACTTGGCAAATGCTCTACCACTTCAGCTAAATTTCCAGTCTCCCAGAAAAAAAATTTTTATTGCTAGCTAATATGGGTAGAACCGACAAGCCACCTTTACCAGTAGAAGCTACAATAGATTTATTGACTTATTTGGCACATGATAGGTGTTTTGATGATTTAAATACAGTCTAATACATTGGTTGTTACTGTTGATGTTAGATTCTGAGTGGTTGTTGGTATATGGTGAAGTTTGTTTGGAAGTGTTGCTCCATGTATAGTCTTAATCAGTTTTTCCTAAGTTTGCTATGAATAACATGATGCAACTGTAATGTTTCTCAGATGTGAATTTTTTTATTGTGGAAAGGAATTACAACTAACTTGGTACTCTTTTACTGTTACAGGTGAACGAGTACTGTGCTTTCACGGGCCTCTTCTTTATGAAGCGAAGGTATGAAATCATTCTCTGGAGAAGTTGACCATAACTACTGGTTAAATATTTTTAATACCAAGTTTCAATTTTATTGTTGGGTTTGGTAAGAAAGTTACTTTTTTCATAAATTCATAGGTTTTCCCAACTTCTTGTTTAGGGTTTCTTACTGCTTGTTTAGTGGTTCAAATAAGTTAAAATATTGCTACTGTCTTTTTTAGCTGACTTTAAGATTCATTAGTTGGAAGTAGCATATAAGGGAAATGATAGATGAATATTGTTTGGGTTGTTGGGAACAAGTAGCATTTCGTAGTTAACAACTTGTGAAAAAAAGTTCCAGAAATATTATGCAAATATTGTATATTGAGTAAGCATTATAGTTTATTTGTTGATTTGACTGGGAAAGTTTGAATCCTGGGGAATGGGGCTCTCTTTCCTCTGCATCATTGTGTGCTGTTGTTTTCTAAAAACTATGCATTTAGCCTAAGGTAAATGGGATAACATAATTTATTAATTAATGTTTGTGGTGTCCAGGATTGAATTCTGGGTCTCACACAGGCTTCTGATAACTTTCAGCACAAATTTTTGGGGGATGGTGTTCTAGTGATTGAATCTAGGGCCTTGCACATTTTGAGCATGCTCTCTATTACTGACCTATGTCCTTAGCCCTGGACAAATATATTTTAAAACTTGACCATACAATTAATTGCAGTTTTGGAGATTGAATACAAGGGCTGTGGTGTAGGTCAGTGGTAGAGTGGTTGCTCAACATAATCAAGACCCCGGATTCAATCCCCTGCATCCCCCAACCCCCCACAGGAAAAAAAAAACCATATTACACAAAATACAAAACACTATAATATTCAGAGACAATATCTGCATAAATTCGTGGTGAATTAGTTTGTGTGTCTTTGAAAATAGTCTTAACAATTTGGCTAAAAAACTTTTTAATACTTGTTACTTGTGTTTTGAATATGTAGGTATGTGTTACAGTTGCTAAATTATGAGTCCTGTTGATTATTTGTATTCTACTTTTTGTTGTGTGAATTTTAGCAGACTTCTAACCTGGCTGTTTTTTCTCCTGGCGGCAAAACACTGGTGAACAAATTTTTAAATGACTATTAAAATAATTTAAACTATTATGGTCCTTTGGTTTTGCCACCAATGAGTATTTTTAAATCCAAAATTAGATTGTTGTTACTGATTTTCCTGTAGTAATTTGTTTTGATGTGTTTGCCAGCCATTTTGTTTGTTTGCTTGCAGTACTGGGGGTGGAAGCCTGGGACTTCTGTATGCTAGTGCTAGGCCAGTGCTTTACCATTGCACTATACCCCCAACTCTTCTCTTGGGTGCTTTTTTTGTTTTTTTGAGAAAGGGTCTCTCTCTGTAATTCAGGTTAGACTTGAACTCACTATGTATCCCAAGCTGGCCTTGAACTCATGGCAATCCTCCTGCCTCTACCACCAGTGCTGGAATTACAGCCATGCACCACCGCACCAGGCTTAGGTGCTTTTAAAAGAATAGTTAAGCTAATTCTGAAACAAATCATCGTATTACCTTTCATTAGCTAATGAAATTGTTTTTGAAATAAATGTGCCTCCTGGCTAGAGTTTGTAAAAGCATAATTCTACAGACCTTTTATTAGCTGCCCTTGGATAACTTATTTATCCCATTAAACTTTAGGGGTGACTTTTTATGCTTTCTCGGCTTTATGCGTTCCTGGCTGTGTTGGGCCTTCTCTAACTTACAGTTTTGTTCTCTAAAAGCATAGTTCTTTTACAGAGTCATAATATTTTCTGTTCATTAGCTGACAAAACGTTGCTGTAGAGCGAGTCTTTGAGAAATTGGATGCTGTTTGTTCCCTTCTTTCTTTCTCTTTGGACACTTCAAAATCATGCCGGTGGGGTGTCCGTCTGTCTCTTAAAAATGTATTTCTAAGTGAAATTTTTCTTTTTTATTTCAGTGTGTAAAGGTTGCCATAAAGGACAAACAAGTAAAGTACTTCATACATTACAGTGGTTGGAATAAAAAGTAAGTATTAGATTTTTAAAAGCAATTTGCAGTTTTAATGTAACATGGTGTATATTAAAGTGAGGTTGAAACCTTTGTAGAATAATGAAACTATTAGAAATTACTCAGCCTCTTTATTTTAAATGCACTTGATTTTTGGGGGAGTATTTCTTGTGTTTCAGGATAGTGTTGAATAATAAATGGATCAGCTTTCTTACTGAATGGTGAATGGCAGATTGGCACTTTTTTTTTTTATGGTTTTAAGATAGCCTGAGGGGCGCAAGGCCCTGATTTTAATCCCCAGCAAACCCCCCCCCCAAATAGCCTGAAGTTTTTGACCTGTGTTATTCTAAAACAGTAATACCGAGAAACTAGTTGACTTTTTCTACATAGAAAAGGGAAAAATATAAAAATTGTGTGATTCGGGCTGGGTGTGATAATGATAGTTAACAGAAATTACTTTCTGAAGTTTGGGAACACAGTGTTGACACGTTGGCGGAAAGTGTTTTCACATGCGTGCATGTGTGTATTTTAATGATGTTTTGTCCTTCAAAGACAGCACTGCCAGGAACTACTTCGAGTTGCTTTATATTAACTTAATGCTTTTGTTACCTGTTGGGACTTTGGTACCTGGCTTACTGTGAGAACAACGCCATGTTGCTGTGGAAGGAGCATTTGTCCTATTAAGTCTATTGGCTCTGTGACTTTGGTTCTGTTTTATACAGTCTCCCATCCAGGTGACCAACTCAGTTAATTTTATTTCTTTGTTAGGGAATTTTTTTTCCCCATAAATCAAATGCATTCAACTAAGGACTATCAGTTCTCTTTGATTAGTATAGATGTGGAGGGGTGGAAATCTAAAATGCATAAAAGCACATATGAATAACTTACCCTATTTCTAATGATGATGAGTAGGCATTCTCAGTACCTCAAAGCAATCCCATAGTTTTATACTGAGGAAATAATGGAGAAAATTGTCTTTCAGTGTTTTGCTCAGCAGTCATTTGAAATTCTGATATCCAGGAAACAGGAAAATTTATCATGTGCTCCTCCTGTATCTCATAAAAACTGAACTGTTAAAACTGCACTTCAGTATTTAGTAATCATCAGGCTTATGTTTTACCTTTTGATATTCTACTGATAGCCAGGTAATAAAGTGTCTTACATGGGCGTAGTGAGTGGGAAAGTTAAAAATGCATACAGAGTATAAAAGGAAAAAAACAAAGGGAATTCCACAGGTGTAGGCCTACTCCTACCTCTTGAACACTTTGAAAAAATCATTTTAGAATTTGACCTTAATAGCCATAAATACAGCTTTTGGTGCAATTTCATGTATAGTAAATATTCTATGTAAAGTTACAAGTAGATTGTTGTTGCTCAAAGACTATCTTGTTAGAAAATTGTGAAAGTACCAAATGCTTAAATATTCTGGCTTTATTGCTTTAATAAAATAACATTTTCCCTCTTGATGTATTATAGTCCCGTATCAGAAAGAAATTATGTTGTAAAAGTTGATTTTACCTTTAGGAAATATTTAAAGGAACTTTTTTGTGTGTGCCTGGGGTCTTGCACTTGCTAGGTGCACTCTACCACTGAGCTAAATCCCCAACCGCTAGAGAAACCTTTAAATAAACCCATTTTGAAAGGTAGAGAGTTCTTTAGATGCCTAGCGAATGTGTTTTTATTCGGTGCTGCTGTTTACATTCTGTCCATGGGTCTTGACTTTGGAAATTAAGTCTCGAGATACCTTCGTGCTTGACCTATATGAAAGTATCTGAGCCTTTGGCTTTCAGTTGTTACCCTACTATAGTTATTCTCAGAGCAAAGGATAATGTCCATTCCATTTTCCTTTGATTGATCAAGGATTTTCAGCTCTCTACATACAAAGGAAACTTGCTTCGACTTGGTTTTTATATGAAGAGGCTTATTTAGATGTATTATATCAGACAAGGGATTTGTAAGGTTTTAAAATGGAACCTCACAACAGTTAAAAATTAGCTCCCTTTGATTTAGAGAGAATTGGAATAAACAGATACATAACATTTTTTAAAATAATTCATTTTGATAGTGGTTTGTAGGGTATCATTTAAACTATACAGCAAAGCTCTGATCCCCAAATTGAATTTTTTAAAGCTTCAATATATATACTTTTACTTTTTTCAGAAGCACAGTAGATGCTAAAGAATTTTTCAAAAACCTTATTGGAATTTATTGGCATAGACATTAAGTATTCCATTTATAAGTGAATCTTAATAAAGCTTAAGCTAAATTCTGCACTTAGTTACTGAGATTACTTTGTACTATGCTGTCTATATCAGAAGTGCTGTGAGGCCCAGGCGCTCTGAAAACACTTTGAAGACACATGAGGATATTGTAGCCCTTTTTCCTGTTCCTGAAGGAGCTCCCTCAGTACACCACCCCCTCCTGACCTCTAGGTAAATGCATGTTTTAAAGTTTTCTCTAGGAAACCATGTTGAGATTGGGGTTTTTTGTTTTTGTTTTTGTTTTCCTTTTGAGAGGTCAGAGGCTGGAAACCATTAAACAAAAGCTAGTACCTTGAGAGTACACCCAGTTGTGTCACTAAAGGAGCTCCATCAGCAGGAGAAAAGACTCACTTTGCTTAAAAAGTTCAGCATTCCCTAAGAAATACCTTTTGTTTTCCTCTTTGAAGGGAAACACACCAGGAGAAATCTTGCTTTGAACCAGAATGCCTTACTTACCTCTTAATGTTCAGAAAGCCTTCTGGTAGTGGGAAGTTAGTCATTTATGAATGAATGAAAGGGAAGAAAGATACAATGTAGCTTGATAAACCATTGAAATACTTTAATGTACATACTTGGCTGAGTCACCTGGATGGTAAGTATCATAGAGTTGGTAATGTGTTCCTGACATGTACCTTGAATGTTTTTATGGGTCTCAGAAATTCTCAAGTGGTTTTACATTTAATTTTCATAACAGCACTATGTGGTAGGTACAGTACCATGACTAGCCCTGTTTAACAGGTGATGAAAATCAGGCAGAGGGAGGTATAGCTGGCTTTTTTTTGTATGTTTGTTTTGTTTTGTTTCGGTGTTTGAGACAAGGTCTCGCTCTGCAGTTCAGGCTGGCCTTGAACTCATTATATATCCCAAGCTGGCCTCAAACTTGTGGCGATCCTCCTTGCCTCAGCTTCCCAAGTGTTGGGATTACAGGCATGCGCCACCACACCCAGCTTGGTTTTAGTTTTTTATGATTTAGTTTATTATGGGCTCTTACACTTGTTCTTTGGCAGTTAAAAGCTTAAAGTAGTATTTTCATTCTGTGAGGCTAATTACTTAAAGCAGTGATGGCGAACCTTTCAGTGATGCAAACAGCTCCTGTGGCACATGTGCCATAGGTTCACCACCACTGACTTGAAGTCTCATGCTCTCGGGACATTCTAAAGATGATCTGAATAACCTGGCTTTTGGGCTCTCAGTTTAGATTTGGAATGCTGCTTCTGAGGATACAGAGTTTTCTGTTATAGAGCAGACTCACTGGATTTTTATTGTCATTGAAAAATGGATATATAGCATTAGTTCATCAAATGATTTCAGAGAAATCCAAATTATTTTTGCCTCTTGGATCTCTAAAAATTAACTAGTGGATAGAGTGAATCTTAATGAAGATACATCTGGCTCTCTTTTTGCGGGGGAGAGTATTGGGGATCAAACTCAGGGCATTGCGCTTGCTAGGCAAATGCTCTACCACTTCGCTAAATCCCCAATCCTTGAAAATATTTTTGAATGATACTTTAATTCTGTTCTTTTTAGTTGGGATGAATGGGTTCCAGAAAGCAGAGTACTCAAATATGTGGACACCAATCTGCAAAAACAGCGAGAACTTCAAAAAGCCAATCAGTAAGTTTGTTTTGAGAAATGGACATTGGGGAGAAATGTCTATAAAGTAGGTTTTTGAACATAAAATGAATAATTGGAATCATGTTGGCTGCTTGTCTGGCTGTAAAATGATTCGTGCTATCTGTCAAACCTGTATTATGGCTTTTGCTTTAAATGATCAGGAAAGCCCATATAGTATTCTCTCATTGTTTGAATCTGTCCTTGTAGCTTGGTGGAAAACAGCAAAATGTTGGAAATTGTTGAAGGTGTAAACTCAGTGTTAATATTCAGTATCTCCATTATTAGCCCATTTCTGAAAACATTTGAGGGGGAAAAAATGCCCTGCAGGACTATGTGGTCTGTGGAGTAATTGTTCTATTTGAATTTTAAAGCTAAAATGTATATTTAAAATACTGAAGTGAGAGAATGAGATCAAATTCAAAGAAAACTTTGGGATTAGTGAATTCTAAAATAAAAAGGGAATTTTCAGTTGATTGAGACACCATTTATTAATGGTCACTTTTTTTACCAATTTTAATTTTGGTGGCTCTAGAACAATGATGATGAACCTTTTAGAGCTTTCAGTGACAACAGACAGCCCACTGCAGCATACATGTTATAAATTTGTCACCACTGCTCTAGAAGAACCAATTTTTAAGCCTTTTACTCTTGAATATTTTTGTTGGGTTTTGTAAATATGTTGTCTCTCTGTCCAACTTGTGTAAAACTTTGTACCAGAATGTGTATATGCTTAGGAACTTCAATTTGAATACAAATTCCAAGTGGAATCAAGCTAACAAAACTTTATTTTTCCACATAAGTACCAATTTAATGATGACTTGACTGAACTTACTTTTTAAGGGAGCAGTATGCAGAGGGAAAGATGAGAGGGGCTGCTCCAGGAAAGAAGACATCTGGTCTGCAGCAGAAAAATGTTGAAGTGTAAGAAAGCTCTGTCCTTGTTTTAATTTTGCCTACCATTTAAGTGTAGTTTTCAAAGTTCATCATTTGTTAGACTTTAGAAAGTTAGGAACATTATTGGAACTTTAATGCCATTGAGACCCCATTCCTCACATACTAAATTGTTAAGGTCATTGAAAATACATACAAATTCTTTGATTTTCCTTAACATAACAACCCCCCCCATTGTGTTAAAATGTTCATAACATAAAATATACTATTGAAACTACTGAATGCGTAATTCATGTGAGATTTGTCTTTTTTTGTTGATGTGGGATCTTGACAGTTCATGTTCTGTTGGCATATATAAGTAAAGTTCATGGTTTAGTCTGACTCAAATACAGTCTCAATGGTTTTAGGAAGCAAAACTAAATTACTAGGATTAATGCATGCAGCCTTTGAACATTTTTTTGGTAGAAACAGTGTTTTTATATAAACTGTATACTTTTAACATGGTAATAATATAACCTTGGAAAATGGGTATCTCCTAAAGGGGTCTTGATTTATTTTTCTATTATTTGGAAGGAAATGAGAATTTGACCTTCAATAAAAATCCATGTCTGGCAGAAAACCATATCTGTTACCTCATCTTACTCATAAAGGCTATATTTCTTTGTAGACTTAACCCTGATGAAAGGGAATTGAAACACAGTTTTACAAGAAACAATTATATTTTTCTTTCCTTTCAGGAAAACAAAAAAGAACAAGCAAAAAAGTAAGAATATTTCTTAAAATTATCTTATTTTGTCTTTACAATATTTATATTTTAAATTCACTATTTTAAGAACTGACATTTTGAAAGTAAGCTTAGATTTCTTGGTGTTCTCAAATATGAATCACAGCAGTATTGTAGATAAGATACGTATATAATAGCTAAGTTCAATGATCTTTTTACAAAACATGGAGAAACTTGCAGGCATTTGGTTATTTTGATTTGCTTTAGTCTTACAGGCTCTCCCTCAGAAAACAGCGTTTTTGGTAAATGAAAGATGATGGTAGTAGTAAATGTTGCCTGTGGATAGAGCTTGTCATAAAAGTTGTATTTTTGCTAGGAATCCAATTCTCTAATTTAGATTCAAGTAATAACTGCCTAATGGAGAAATGATGAAGAGAGGGTATGTCATGATGGTATTTTCCAGAGATTCTTTTTTAATTAGTTAACCACCACCACTCTATTTTGTAGCCCCTGGTAACGGAGATGGTGGCAGTACCAGTGAGACACCTCAGCCTCCTCGGAAGAAGAGGGCCCGGGTAGATCCTACTGTTGAAAATGTGAGTTTTTCTTAAATTTTTGAATAGCCTGGTTAGAATTCATCTTAGTCTTATTCATGTTATATCACATTAACAAATAAAAGTAATCATAGAACTTTGGCTCTCAAAAGTATTGCTAACATGGTTAACTATTTACCATCCCACCTTGGGTGAAAGATGTGTTTGTATCCATTACTACCCCTTCTCACCCCAATTGTTGATTGAACTTAGGGCCTTAGGCCCTAATTTATGACTCTAAACTACATCCCCAGCCCTTTTTGTTTTGAGATAGAGTTTCGCTAAGTTGCCCAGGCTGGGCCTGAACTTGTAATATTCCTGTCTCAGTCTTTCAGAGTATTGAGATTACAAGTGGCAGTTCTTATTTCATCTGTAGCTGTGGAATCACTCTACTCAAACTCATGAGGTGTTGTGTAAACTCTGTGTTCACATACAAAATTAAGTATTTTTTTAGCTGGGTGTGATGGTACATGCCTAGAATCCAAGCACTTTGAAGGCAAAGGCAAGGGGATCACTTCAAGTTCGAGGCCACCCTGAACTATATACGGAGACCCTGTTAACAATAAAAACCCGGGCTGAGGATTTAGCTCAGTGATTAGAGTGCTTGCCTTGCAAGCACAAGGGCCTGAGTTCAATCCCCAGCACCACACACAAAAAGAAAAAAAGAAAAAACACAATAAAAACCCAAGACCCCCCAAAACTAAGTATTTTTTTTGGCGTCAGACTGGGTATACTTGTTAGGTCATATTAAATGGTTAATTAAATTCCAGCATGATTTAATAAACCTATAAAAATACCATAAATTCTTAACCAGTTCCACATATGTTGTATGTTTGGATGTACTCCTTTAGGATTCTTGGTTAGGTAAGTGGAAAATGACCTACTGCTAATTTATTATAGTTATAATTTCCACAGTTATTGAATTTGAGGGTTGTGATTGACTAGCTTACATTTCTGAAGCTGAGGTTAAAAGGCAGGGGAAGTCGTCTAGGGGCTTTGAGGCAAGTTTGAAGAATTGATTAGAAGGCAGTATTTTAGGGAGTGAGGAGAGATGTTAGGGTCAGATCCTAGGTGGATGCTAGGCAAGCACTCTACGACTGAGCTGAGGCTCCACAGCCCTACGATACATTTAATTACTTTTATGAATTAGACTTTAAATAGTAGTCATGTTTGGGATAGTTATTAGATACCAACAGTGAACATGAAAATACTAAATTTAAATTAAATCCAGATGTTCCATTTCCATAAGAAGGGGGAATTCACTTAAGAATTTTTACCTTCACGTGAAAATGTATGAAACAAACAGGTGTGATTTCCAAATCATTCCTTTGCCTTGCATCTAACTATGTGATCTTTATGCTTATGACTTTTTAAATGACAATCCCGGCTGCACAGGTGGCTACCTTAAGGAATCAGTTTATACCCAGTGTCTCTGAAGGCATAAAAAAAAATCAACCTGTTTTAGAGTTGCTATTTAGGCAAGGAAAAACAGGTTTTTAATTCCTTTTCCTATTTAGGAAGAAACATTTATGAACAGAGTTGAAGTTAAAGTAAAGATCCCTGAAGAGCTAAAACCATGGCTTGTCGATGACTGGGACTTAATTACCAGACAGAAACAGGTAACTTGGACAGATTCTGTGCTATGTGATATGTTCTGGTAGTAAAAAGAAAAATGGTTCAAAATGTAAGATATGGCTGAGAAATATTTTAATTCACAAGACTGAACGGTTACCACCAGAAAGAATAACTTGGAGAAGAATAAAACAGTGCATACATGAATTTCATTAGTTTAGGATGATTTTCAAGAAATTGGAAGATAACTCATTTTTGGAGGTTGTTACGACAGGAACTCATCCAGGAAATTGATAAAAGGCAAAGCATGTGTTTCCTGTATTACTGTCATTTAAAGTGCAACATTCTCACATGTCCCTTCTAATGGAATATAACACAAATCATACAACATCACAAGCAAAAGAACCTGAATCTAATTAAAGTCCTAGGTCTAATTACTAGTTTAGAAAAATGGTGATGTGTAATGGAGGGACATGTTAAACATCAAAGGAGTTTCATTACCTAAATCCAGAATGAGGATCTCTAGGACAAATGAACTAATTTCTTTGAACAGTCAAGTGACATAGGTGGGGCTGAGAGGTGTAAGGAGTAAGAATAGTGACTGCTTGAGGATTATAAGACTTGAGATTGACATCTCAGTTCTATATAATAAGTAGACATAGTTTGAACCTTGATTTGAATTGTTTGGGGGATTATGTATTTAAACTAAGCCGCCAGGATTTAGGGCATGGCTTTACTACATCTATGAGTGCCAACTGTAGTTTCTCAGCCTTTTTGTGCTTTAGTTTCCACCTTTAGTGTAATAATAATTCCCGCCTCATAGTGTTGATGTGAGGATGCGAAGAGATAATTCTCTTAATGCTTCAGGCTGGGTCTGCCACGTAAATGATTCTAGTGAGTGATGAGTTGATAATCACCACAAAGGCACACTCAGGTGCGCTGTAGTGCAGCGGGGAAACTGGCACCCCAGTGGGCTATTTGTTACCTATCATTGAAAGCTCTAAAAGGTTCACTATTACTGCTATTGTGTGTGTGTGTTAGATTGCTAGCTATTAGAACAGTCCACAGTGGTAGCCACTAGCCAACATGTCCATGTTTCACGTGCAGAGTGGTGCTTTTTCCTACTTTGTATTACTGTTAGGTGATCTTTTATTGCAGGAAAGGTTGTCTGGTGTAATTTTTCTTTTAAAAATACAGAATTTGTAGTTGTGTGTTTTTGTTTTCGTAGCTTTTTTATCTTCCTGCCAAGAAGAATGTGGATTCCATTCTAGAGGACTATGCAAATTATAAGAAATCCCGAGGAAACACGGATAATAAGTAAGCATATTACCACTTTTGAATATGTACCAAAAACTTGTACTTTGAAATATTAAAATATTAGCAAAATAGTTTTTGTTTCTAATTTTTTTTGGCAGTGTTGGAGATTGAAGTTGAAGGGTCTCACGCATGCTGGGCAAGCACTTAACACTGATTGCACCTCTACTCTGTTTATGTATTTGACACAGGGTCTCATAGGCTTGAACTTGGAAAAGCAGTAGTTTATTGTCAACTAACTCTGCCTTCTCCTCACTCTTCTAAAGTGATTCTTTCTGTTCATTTATCAGGGAGTATGCTGTTAATGAGGTTGTAGCAGGGATAAAAGAATACTTCAATGTGATGCTGGGCACTCAGCTTCTCTACAAATTTGAGAGACCACAGTACGCTGAGATCCTTGCCGATCACCCTGATGCACCCATGTCCCAGGTGTATGGAGCACCACATCTACTGAGATTATTTGGTAATAATGCCATTTAGAAAACATTTTACTTTTTCTTTTTGGGCCTTTAATAGTTCGACTTTTTTTTGTCTTCTCTAAATGCAAGAAGTGAAATAACATTCCAAAACATGACTCCATTCCAGTTTGAACTTTTTAGCTTTTAAAATCCTGTAATTTTAGACAAATTGATGGCTGTGTCTGCTCATGTAATTAAAAGTACATGGTTTTATAGTGCCACCTTATACATAACTTCAGATAAATTCTTCTGTTTAAATAGTACGAATTGGAGCAATGTTGGCCTATACCCCTCTGGATGAGAAGAGCCTTGCTTTATTGCTGAATTATCTTCATGATTTCCTCAAGTAAGTCTGTTTGGAAGTATAACTATGAATTGGTATGGTATACTGAAAATTTGTGGGATAGAGCTTGATACTGTAATTACTCAGTGTATTGGTACAGATGTACATAGATAGATAGTGGAACAGTATATGCAAATATATGGAAGTCTTAAAACATGATCGAGTCGGCATATAGGTGCAGTAAAGGGAAAATGATGGCAGTGCATATAGTTTTGTACTGTTGCATAAATGTTAAAGTGCTGATATCTTAACACAGAGGGTTTTTTCCTTTTGGTTTTGAGATACTGTCTCGCTTTGTAGTTCAGGCTGGCCTTGAACTCACTATGTAGCCCAAGTTGGCTTCAAACTCTGCAGCAGTCCTTCTGCCTCAGCCTCCTGAGTGCTGGGATAACGTGCACTACCATGTCCAGCTTAACAGAGTTCTTATTCAGTGAGATGAACCAACCAGTGAAATGAGGACATGTGAAATTTACAGAAATGGGCAGTACAAAAGAACATTAAAAGTGTATCATACAGTATAGTAAAAATAGTAAAATATCTCTAGATTGCCTAAGATTGAAGAAGTGGGGGGAAAGGCAATCCTGGTTTCTACATCTTGTTAGAGAACATTTTTATTACAGTGAAGAAGCTTTTAAATCTATGATATTTTATTTTTAGGTATCTGGCAAAGAATTCAGCAACTTTGTTTAGTGCCAGTGATTATGAAGTGGCCCCTCCTGAGTACCATCGGAAAGCAGTGTGAGGCACTCGCCTGTGTTTGGGTCTCTGTCACTGTTTCTGTCCCTAGTCCTTCTCGTGTACAAATGATGTACTTTGAAGATGTTAGTGTATAACAGAGTTGATGTTTGTTTTGTTTGATTTTAAACAGAAAATAAAAGGGGTTACAGCTCCTTTTTTGTTTTTTTCTTTTTTTTTCATTTCAAAGTTGCTACCAGTGTATTCAGTGATGGACAACAGAGAGACATGGTGTAGAGTTTTATTGCCTAGTTGACAAAGCTGCTTTTGAATGCTGGTGGTTCTATTCCTTTGACACTACGCACTTTTATAATACGTGTTAATGCTATATGACAAAATGCTCTGATTCCTAGTGCCAAAGGTCCAAGTCAGTGTATATATAACTGAACACACTTACCCATTTGTGCTTTTTTTTTTTAAACGGTGCTTAAAGAGCCCATCTCCCGCAGGTCATC
>PVJO010019690.1:0-33645 GCA_004026905.1 Hystrix cristata
TCCTCAAAAAACTACAACTGGAGGTTCCATTTGACCCAGCTATTCCCCTACTGGGGATCTTCCCAGAAGAATTAAAATCGTCATACCACAAGGACGTATGCACCACCATGTTCATAGCAACACAATTTGTAATAGCTAAGTCTTGGAAACAACCTAAATGTCCAACAACCAACGAATGGCTAAAGAAAATGTGTTTTTTTCTACACAATGGAGTACTACACTGCCATAAAAAAGGATAAACTAGAGTCATTCATATATAGATGGTTGTTTCTTGAGAACATACTCCTAAGTGAAATAAATCAGACACTCATGAGCACACATTGAATTGTTTCTCTGATATGAGAGACCATAATTGTAAATAAGGACAAAGCGGTGTAATAGATATTATATAAAAGGAGGATGGTGTGCAGAGGAGAGGAATACTAGAAAGAAAGAAGGGGAAAAGCAGAAAGGCAACAGGGGGAAGAGGGGAATGGGAAAATATTGAAAATGATGAATGAACCTGCTGTAAATAGGGAGGGAGGGAGCAGATGGGAGGGGTGGGGGGGAGAACCAAGATGCATCATGTATAGGTACAGAATAAATGTAATGAATGTGACCATTGTATGTATAATGTACCAATACATGTTCTTGGTTTAAAATAAAATTTAAAAAAAATCAAATTGAAAGTATCTCTGTGATACCACCTTAAATTAGGCGTGTGTGTGTGTGTGTGTGTGTCCAGGACCATATATTTCTGCAATTGGTTTATATGTCCAGGCTGTACTTAAATTTGAAATATGTCACCAAATGGTATTCCAACAGAAGAAAAATTCTTGTTTTGTTTTCACAAAATTCTTTCAATGTGGCCAGTTTTTTTTTCTGATTTCATCTCTTACTTGTAGATATTTTAGCAGGAGCAGCTAGAAGAAACCACTTGCACATTCCTTCCAGCATTCCTCCTAGAAACTGTCTTGCCACAGATCATAATGTCATTGGGTATTGGTTACATTTGGCACAGCAAATGTATCAGAGGGATGGATTCACCAAATTTTTGCGATTAACTAATATAAACTGGAATTTTTCTTCATTTCTACAATGATTTACATCACCTTCCACTCTCTGGTTCCAATGTGAAATATTTTAAGATATTTTATTATGGGAAAAGTTCTTATACCAATTTCTGCATTAGTTGGCTATTCCTAAATAACAAAAAAAATCAGTATCTTAAAATAGCAATCACTTATTATTGTTTATAACTTTAATGGCTCTGCATGGGTTTAGCTTATCTGGGTTTGATTAGTCAGGGTAATATATTTTGCTCTTTCAGAAAGGAACTTCCGCTTCTACACATTTATTTATTTTCCCATGGCTTGAAAACTACTTTTAAATTTTAAAAACATGTACAACTAAATTTTAAGTAAAATCACAACATAAACCATGTATTCTTACACTTCCTAATTGAAGTGTACCATTAAAAAGACTACTGTATATAAAATAAATGTACAATAAGTAGAAGAAAATTTTCCTATGATACTAATTTATAAACTAAGAGATCATATGTATATATAATTTTAAAAAGTTAGACATCATTGATTCAATATTAAGGTAGATATATCTAGAAAGCATTAGTTATTTACTCCGGGTGGTAAAATGTGAAGTGATTTTTCATTTTATAGCTATGTATTTACAACAGTGTCTAATCAATTTATTAGATTTATCATCAGAAGAAAATATGCTTTGATAAAATGTGTTAGTACTACTTTTCCATAAATATTTATTGTATAAATGTAATATCATTTTTAATTTACCTCCTTTTATAAATCCCAATTTTTTTATATGCCAAACAGAAACTTGAATGCAAATTAAATTTAAACTGGAAGATGTGGATTTGCAGTGTTCTGGAAGGTGTGGAATTGCAGTGCTCAACTTATACACCAAGGAGGAGAATTTATTTTTTAATTAAGTAATAATAGAGGCAGATTAATGACTACCTCAGAAAGTTCATTACAGCGGCCCATTAACCCTAACGTAGCAATTAATTCCCAAGGAAAGGTTTTACGCATCAGAGGTCATTTCTATGATCAAAAATTATAAGAACTAAAATCACATAAAAATATCCACTGTCAAGAATTAAGCCTTTCACTTAGTTCTGTGATGCTTTGCTTTATGTGTCCATTTGACAGAGCTTTTTCATGCTCAACATTTGGTCAACATTTTTCTAATTGTTTCTGTGAGACTATTCTTAAATCAGTTAATATTTAAAGAACTAAATCAGATTTCCCTTCCTTATTTGAGTTGGCATCATGCAATCAGTTGAAGACCAGAACTGACCAAAACACTGCTCTCTTCAGAGTTAGAGGAGGCTCCTCTTCCTGCAGCTAGTCCCTTACCAGTCGTTAGACTAGTGGAACATCGCCTTCGCTTGGGTCTGGGCCTGCCAGCCTTCAGACTGGAGCTGAAATCCGGCTCTTCTGTTCCTCAGGTCCTCGGGCCTGATCTGCACCTGCAAAGGCTGTTGCTTTCTCGGGTCTCCCACCATCTCCACGGATGGTGGAATTCTCAGGCTCTATAATCACATAAACTAAATCCTTACAGTAATCTCTATTTCAAAGCTCAAAGAAGTGGGAAAAGACTCAGGAAACACAAATGGATGTAAGAACGGAAGTGAGGAATATTCAGAAACCCTCTAGCTGGTTGTGTTTGATCCTTTAAAGCTAACTAATTGTGCAGTTATGAATGGCAATACCGTTTGATGTGACCTGAGTTCAAGGAGCACATGGGACTTGCTATACTGGGTAATACTCAAGCCTTACAAAAAGCAAAGAGTAAAAGCCAACATGAGCCACCTAACTGGTACATCTGGGCAGCTGCGCTGAGCACTGAAGCCCAATGCGAAGTGACATAAATTACAACGAAAAGGCTGCCACTGCAATTGGAGCAATATGTGCTGGTTAACTATCAGCCCATATACTAGTCAGAGATCTCCAGAGAAGTTGAACTGAAGGATAGAAAGATATGGGAAAACATTTATTAGGGGATCCAATTCAAACAATGATGGAGGCTGAGGACTCTCATGATGTGCTGCACGCAAGCTGGAGAAACAGGTAGCCAGTGGTTTAAATTCAGTCTGTGTTCAGTGCCCTGTGGACCTGGGGTGCTATGCTCACATTCCCAGTCCAAAGCCAAAGCCTGCAGTGAAAGAAAGAGGCCACCGCTAGCATCATTCTCAGAGTCTGAGGGCCAACGAAGATGAGTTCCAACTACTAAATGGAAGAGAAAAATGTCTCAGCTGTAAGACCAGGGAATTTGTCTTTCCTTTGCCCTTGTTCTCTCTGAGCACTCATTAGGTTGGATGAGGTCTGTGCCTGCCCATACGTAACAGTGACCTTCTTCACTCAGTCTATTGATTCAGATGCTAAACTCTCCACCAAATTCTTTTCCAAAATTAGGGGACCATTTCTTTTTTCTATAAATAAAGAACTGAGGAATATTTTAGGAATAAGCAAATATATTGTTATTATACTTGGATTCTTAACAAGTTGTAGACTGTGAAGGTAGTTTTGCAGAGAAGTTTGACAGGTCTGCGGGATGGCCAGTTTGCTGCTGAACAATATGTCTGGGTGTGGAAGTTCCTCCTCTGTGAGGGTTGCACTCTAGGCTTTTCATCATTCTTTAATAAAATGAATATTTTTGATACTGATTTCTGAAATCTTCTACATCGTGGTGCATTCTGTAATATTTTAATTCCCCTAAAATTACCCGAAAGTAGGAAAATGTCTACAAAAGAAAAATAAATGGAATTCTGTTTTTCAGTTAACATTATAATTTATGGGAAGACAAACCAATACATAGAGAATCACAAGATGGGGTGTGGAAGGCAACGATGAATGAGAGCAGTGCAATAGCCGCATTCCAACATGAGAGTGTGTTGGTAAGGTGGCTTTTTAGGAGCAATTTCAAACAGCACAGCTGATTTTGTGGTATTTATTAATTTCCGTTAATAACCAATGCTAATTTCAGGGCACTAGTATTTTTTTTTTTTTTTTTTTTTTTTTTGTGGTGCCGGGGATCGAACTCAGGCCCTTGTGTTTGCAAGGCAAGCACTCTAATCACTGAGCTAAATCCCCAGCCCCAGGGCACTAGTATTTTGACAGCTGTACATAAGGTTCTTGAGTAGTTAATATATATGTGCTCTGGCCAACCAGTGGCCACTATTGAGGAAATAGCTCAGTGCTGATGACAATGTATGATTTCTAGAGGGGAAGACTTAACTGAGATATTAGGAAAGAATACAAATAGTAAACCAGAGAGGAAAGGAAAGCTTTGCAAGTAGAGGAATCAGCACAGAAACACATGGAAAAATGGGAGGAAACATCATTTGAAGAAAGCTGCAAGGACTTCATTTTGACTTGCTATAAATGCTTTGATACATGAACTAGACAAAAATGAAATTGAAGAAGTAAGTACGTTCCAGGGGGCAAATGATTTTGATAGTCCCAATAAGTAATCTGAGCTTTTTTCAAAGGCAGTGAGAGAACATCACAATGTTTTGGGGATGTAATATGAGTCCAGTCAGATAAGTCCTTTAGAAACTTTGCTCTAGTTGTCCTGTGAAACATTTAGTTGGAAAAAGCAAGACTAAAAGTGGAAATCCAATTCTGAGAATATTAAAAATTCAGGCAGGACTGCTGGGACCTGGTCCTAGAGCTGTGGCAGTGGGGATACATAGGCGTTGAGATTGGAGCTTTGAGGATAAGTGAAGCAAGGTAGTTTAGCAAGGTACAGGAGTGGTGAAGGCAGGGAAGTGTTAAAGGTGATTTCCTAGCTTCTGCCTTAGATTACAAAAATCGTGCTGTGGCTATTTATAAAAAGAATAGACAGAGAAAGAGAATAATGTTTACTAAAAACTTCAGTTTTCTGCATGTACAGAGATGTCTTTGGGATGTGTGGATGAAGACAGCTGTTTTGTATAGAGGCGTGGAGATCAGAATCTGTCCATTAAATTGATTCTTCCTAAGTAAACAAGATAAAATTATGGCAAAGATACATCCCTCCCACACAAGGCTCTACGACCTCATGAAATATGCAAGTGAATAACCCAGTAATTCATTTAGTCACAGTGTGAAAAGCATTTCAGTCTGTGGAACATATAGAATGCTTTTGCAACATATAATTTAGACACAATGGAGCAAAATCTTCTAGAAAGTTAGTAAAAGTTAAATGGTAGAAAAGTAAAAGATAGTCTTCACAGAAACATTAATAGGTAGAAGGATATAATGAATGGATTTTTTTGTTTTTCTTTGTTTTTTTGAGACAGGGTCCCCCTGTGTAGTTTGAGATGGCCTTGAAATCATTGTCTTAGTTATTTTTCTCATTGCTGAGAAAATATGTGACACCCAAAGTTGAAGAAGGAAAGGTTTACTTCAGCTCACACTTTACAGAAGTCTCAGTCCGTAGTCGGCTGGTTCCAAGGCAGGGTGGCATGGTAGGGGGGCATTGCAGGGGAGAAACAGTCCATGGTGTGGCAGGCAGAAGGAAGCACAGCAAGCAACCTGCCATTCCTTTACATCCTATCCAGGATATAAGCCTTTTGGATGGTGCCACCACAACCAGGTTGGGGCTTCTGTCTTCAGTAAATCCATTCATCCACACCCAGAACCATGCTGATCCCAGTCAGTGGACTAATTTAGTGCCACACACCCTTAATATGAGTATCATATACCCTAGATCCACACAGCTCTGAAAAATTCCACCTATAAGTGCATGAGGTTTTGGGGGATACCTAAATACAAGCCATAACACTCACTATTAGCTCAGGCTGGCCTCAAACTCACAATGACCCTCCTGCCTCAGGCTCCAGAGTGCTTGGAGAACAGGCATGAGCCACCAAGCCCATCATCAATGGACTCTTGTGCTAAGATGAGGAACTTAAACAATACCCTTGGTAGAGAATAGACACGGAGATATTGAAAGCCATGATCAGATTTCCACTTCAAAAAGATAACTTGACAAGCCATATTGGATATTGGAGAGATTTGTCAAGATAGGAATATAAAAATTTAGTCCATCTTCTTTATAAGTTATTATAATTATAGGGCAATTCCTAATGTATAAAATATGAACCCATTCTACCCAGTTGGGCAAATCTTCAGCAAGAAAAATTTTAGAATTAATGTATTATCAACATCAAGGAGTCAAACCAATTTTGTAAAAGAATTATAGATACTAGCAACAGAAGATCGCTGAGAAGTGTTGACTGAGGCAGTTCTTTTTCATCTGTTGTGAGCAAGGGAGGAGAATCAGTGGTATTTTGAATGCTATCAGTAAAGTTTTGAGAAATCTTGAGGAGATTCCCCAGCAAAGACCCAACTGGCAAGTGCTCTTTGCCAGCTTACTGGCAAATGTTTATAACGCTCACAACTAGCCTTATGACTAATCTGTTAACAAACGAGGCAGACGATATTCACACAGAAGTGACTGATTGAATTATCTACATCTGAAATGTACTCTAAAATAAATTTTATGTACATGATTGAATAAAACAAGGTACATGAAGTGCCTACTTCACTAGAAGTGTCTGATAAATGTGAAATACAGTGCTGAGGAGTGTATCAGATAATCTTGATGTACAGTGTTAGTACGATAAGCACTGTTGCTTCATTCTAGGTGGCAAGAGCACTCTATGAAGCTTGACTTTCAAAGATGGTCCTTAGGATATTCTTGAGAATGAGTGATGTTGTGATAAAAGTGAATGATGTTGGATCATGTCTAGGGTAACAGCGATAGATTAAAATACGTGTGTGGATTTTGATAAAGACAAATAAAAATAATGATTTCCTAGAATCCCTAAAAGTGCGAAGTTGTTTTACTATTTGTCCACTAGAATATGGGTTGGAAAGAAGAAGACAGATTTGGTGTGCTATTCATTCTTAGTCCAAATGGCTTTTAAGTATTCAAACATGAATGGCATGCTAAAGATTCTCATTTCCAAAGGGGCATCAGTCCATTTCTCATACAGTGGTACATTATTTATTCTTTACAAATTTTCTACAATGATTTTCTTTTAGTATAAAATGTGGTTTCATACCAAGGTTCTGATAGTAGAGAATATCTTTTGTATCTACTCTGAGCAAGTCCTTTAATAGAAATAGTAGTTAATTTATAGAAATTACATCTGATAAAAGCCTTTTGAAAAGTATAATTCCACTCACAAAAAAGGACACATCAAAGAGTGTTGCCAACATAGTATTCATATTATGATGCTAAATAGGATATCTCTTTTGTATTATGATGCTAAACAAAATATCTATAAAAATGAAGATAGTTAGATCATTTAAGGTTTAATGTAAACATATAAAAAACACAGAAGAAAGTCAAATGTCTCAACTCTATCACTAGTGGGTGGTCTACTTACTGGATCCCAACGAAGAGTTACAAAGATTTAACAACATGAGATACGCAGTGTTTAAAGAATAAAATTAGTTGAAATATGCAGATCTGTCACCTGATTTTACAGATTGGAAGTAAGACATCTAAATACATTACCTAACTTCCCTATAACTGCTCAGAGTCTGGACTATTATACAGATCCCTTCTTACCTCCAGTCATAATTCATAAGTGAATAACGATTACAGGTTAAAAGTTGCTGTTTGTATCCTGAAGTGTAAATGTTATCCTGTGGAAAATACTCTGTGAAAAACATTACTTTAGATCAAAACGAGTGTTAATACACAAGTTACAGGGGGGCTTTGGCTGTATATACGTTGAGCATAAATCAGTCTTAGATGAGAGCTGTTGGTAGAAATCATTTTCTCACTTTGGAACTTACAAATTTCAAGCAAATTGGGTATCAATCTTAATTCTCAGAAATTTGAATTTTTTCATTTGTAAAACAGAAAATATGTGTTTCTTAATTTTTTGTATGAAAGAAACCAGCTAACTTTTGAGAAAGTATTTTAATATCAACCTTTAACATTACTATGCTAATTTTTACTTTCTTGCTTTTATTTATGCTATCATTAGAATGGCCCAAGATCAAATATTTGGAAATTAATAGCAAAGTAGCTTTTAGGTGCTTTACTTCTCTGAGATATATAAACCATGCAAAAATAATGAGGCGACATATTTTTTTACTTAGTCCAGAAGGAGATAAAGACAACATACCCCCCCTTTTGAAATGTGATGTGGAATATGGAGTGTCGATAAGACTTTTCATTCTGCATAGCTTTTGGTTCAGTGGTATAAACTTGGTTGTTCAGCTGGGACACTGATTTGAGATTTTTAATTAAAAACCTAGACTGTTATCCAAGATACTGTTACAAAACCAAAAAGACGCTAAAAATAAATCCCTGTTGGATGAACATAATAAGACAAAGTAACAAATCCAAGCTCCTCAAAGAAGAATGTAAATTCTTCCAGTAAATCTCACTAGAACTGCCATATATTCCTCCCACACATTTGAGAAGGTTTGTAAAGCTCTGGGAAAGAGAACAAGTTGCTTTACATGTCCCCCTACTTCTATGACAGCACATTAAAGAAAAAAATCCAGTCAATTATATAGCTTGAATGTTTGTGTCTGTATGTTTATTCATGGTGGTACACAAATATTTCCCTCTTGTAGCATTATTACCATCAAATTTAGATCTTTTCTCAACACCTCTCTGCTAGACTTGGTATTTGCATCAATTACTCAGTATCTTAATTAACAACTTGGATTTTTCTTTCCTTATATAGTCATAAATATTCAGATTTAGCTTTGTGAGAGCTGAGAAGACAAGTGAGAATTAACATGTGCTAAGCATGTACCTTCAGGTACTGTGCTAGGATCCTCCTTAGCATCAGTCTAGCTAATCGCCATAATGGTTCATTGAGAGAGTGCTTATCCTTGCACAGTGGATGAGAAGGCTGAGTGAGACCCCAACCTTTGAAGTATGTATCCGGCTTCCAGAGCCCATAAGTGACTCTTGACACCACAGCACAGATTGGCTTGGATTCAGACTGTTTTCCACATATATCTCTTGCACTATAAAAAAACTCCATAATCGGACAGGGTTTAATATTCTGCTATCAGTCATGGTCTGAAAGATGGAAAAAGCCATGTCTAAGGATGAAAAAGGGAGAATACTACTTATATACGGGATCCCTTTACCTCCATATGAGATCTGGGTTTGATAATTACCACAAACCTAATGACTGAAGTAAAAAACAGTTCATTCTACTTGCTCACCTTTTCCAGTTTTCAATTTTGGCTTGTGGACCTCTTCCTCTATCTTCAAAGCAACAGTAGGGGGTCTTCCTCACAACCCATCAGTCTCCCCTTTTGTAGCTGAGTCTCCCTCTTCCTCTCTCACTTCTGCCTCTTTTCCACTTTTAAGGATGCTATGATTATATCAGATCTACCCAGATAATATACAAAAATGCTCTCATTTCAAGATATTTAAATTAGCCACATCTGCAAAATCCCCTTTTCCATGTAAAGTGACATATTCGTACCTTCTGATTAGAATATGTTATATTTTGTAGGGTGGGATTCATCTACCTATCATATAATCTTTCTAAACCATAAATTTTACTAAGAATATTTCCACACGTTGAATCTACTAAGGTTCTTTATTAAGTGGAAGATGCAGTCGAAATGCTACAAGTCTGCATGGCACATCTTAGGCCTTCTATTTCGATTCTACTTTTCTTTCGATTCGTGTTTTCTACTTCACCTGAAATGTCTAAATTCCACCTTACTAAAGTATTTGGCCTTTTCACAATGTCTCCTACTTTTTCATATGTTTATGCCTTGAAATGATAGTTCCATGATCTTAATGACCCTTTGCTTCTGTCTCCGTGGACCATGTATGTTTATCATTCAATTATATCCTCCAGTACCTACTTATCATTCTATTCAGCCTGAATGTTTTGCCTGTGAAGTGTTTCCGGGCTCACCCAGAGAGGACCAGCTATTTGCTCTGTGGACCCACAACACTTAGACCACCAAACTTTCACTTTAGCATTTCCAATACTATTATTATGATGATCAGCTTAAGTAGTTCCTTTTTCTAAATTTACTATATGCTCTGGGAAGACATAGTTTTGCTGATTTTTTTATTCTCAGTGCCAATCACAGCAGCTAGCTCTTAAAATTTGTTTTTAAGTGGACAGAGAGATGAGCTAGTTATAAGCTTTCTTGAAATGAATTTTCTTAGACAGTAGGTTGCTTCAACTCACACGACAATCTTTTTGATAGTAAAAGAGCATTTTGTTGAAGCCAATTTCTTGTACCATTTCATGTATCTCATGCTTGTACTTTTAAATGCTTCCCTTGAGCTTGGACTTCTTAGGCCATGGATAAAATATGGCATATATAACATATTTACTTATTTAGGACTTATTTATGGAATTATTATTTTACTGTATTGTGAGAATTTTCTGAGTATCAAATATATTTAATACCTTTTTGTTTACTGATATGTGAATACACTTTTCTCAGAAATGTCAGCTCAAAATGGTCTATTTTTAAATTTGGTTGTTCACTCTTTTATGATTTACTTGTAGGAATTCTCTATATTATCTACATACAAATATCTTGCCAATTATAAGTGTTCAGAATACTGATTTCCTGTCTATGTCCCACCTCTTCAAAATATGCACACACACAGGAAAATATATAAAATTTTAGGTAAAATGATCATTGTGTAAAAGGAGGAATAGATGAGATAGGTAGAGGCATAAAAGATTTCTAAAAGAAATTTGATTTTATTCTCTATGCAACTATAGCTGTTGAAATGAAAGAGACACCGGTCATAATCAAGCTTATATCATTACATTATCACTATGATTTATTCTTAGGAATTATTTAGAGTGAAGAAGGGTAGAGTCAGTCTGGTTTACAGGCACTGCAATCTTACAAATAAGGCTGATGATCGGTACAGTCAGATGTGGTCGTGAGAGAGAGATCTATTTTGCACAAAAAACTGACGTGACTTTCTACTACATTGAATGAAAATGGGTTAAGCTCTTCTTTAAACCAAGTACTAAGCCCAGTTCCCAACTTTAGACTTGTGATGAACTAGTACTGTATAAGCCATGTCCACCCAGCACCAAAGATTCAATGGTGGATCAGCAGTCTTATTTCAGTTGATACTCTTCTAATATGCCTGGTTTTAAAATAGCCAGAAAACCTGACAAGTTCATTTAAAAGATCTTAGTACTGCTCTTCCCAGCACGTTCAGAAGACAAGAGTCATCAAGAAGCACGGGACAAACCCATTCAAACCTGCTTGTCCTCTCAAATTTTGAACACTCTTCTCTGTGTTGGGCAAGAATGAGCTGATAAATCAGTAACATTGGGAAAAATCAAATGTGGTATTGTTTCTTATAAGCAAACTATCAAGAGGGTTACAAACACAGCTAGCTCTCCAAGCCTGGACGGGAAATGAAGTTCTCGGTTTATATTCACTCTTCCATGGTTGAGAATCTTCCAAATCTGCAGGACATATTATCCTTTTCCACCCAGATCACACCGTAACGGTATGATATTCCTTGGTAAATTATATATGCTAATGGTTTGATTATTATTATTCCGATGCTGCTTATCACATTCCCAGATAAACTGCTTTAACAAGTGACAATGAGGGATGAAGCACTGGTAAATTTAGTAGTTCCTTCCCAAAAACTAGTCCTATATAAAGTGTGTAAGAAATGTTTGTGGTGGAGGTGTACAGCAGGGCTGTCTTTTATATTCTTCAGGTACTTCCAAGAAACTCCAAGTCCAATCTTCAAAACTGCAATATCCTATCTGACCAGCAACATAACATGAACAAGACAACGATGGATAGTTCATGGATTAATCTAAAGTGATCCAATAACCTGAATATATATATATATATATATATACATTATATATATATAAATATATATATGCACACACACACACACACACACACACACACACACACACACACATTGCATTTAGTTTTCAGTAATTGTAGCCTAACTGCTAGAGAAGGTGATAAAACACTGATCATCCACTGCATACAATATAATCAGAGCAAGCATCCAGTTCTGTGAGAATGAAATTTCCCTCTCCTCTGGGATCAACATTCCTGAGGCATCTTCCTCTGACCATAACAGTAATGACTTGTGTCTATGTTCCTGGCTTCCTTCCTTTCATAGGGAAGATAGTCTTGTGGTTTTTTCCACGATTGCCACCAATTCTAAACAGCAGACATTTCCCTGAAGGTCTGCTTCTTACACTTAATCCTTTATATACATTATTATTAGTTAATTTTCATTTAAAAGTACCAGAGATTATTTCTAGCTAAAGGATAAAAAGGAAAAAAGGTGACTGTGCATATTAGTGAGCCTGAATAACCGATTTCGCACAAGATCAGAGACAAAACTGAGAAGAGAAGAGGCGAGGCCAGAGGCTCTGGGAGCCTCAGCAGCAGGAACAGCTCTTAGGTTCCCAATTCCTGAGGCAGAAAATCTGGCCTAGATCAAAGCATCAAGTCCATTAGCTACATCCTAGACTAGATTAAGTGGCACCAAAAAGGCCCTGGAGGCTTGTCCTTTGTCTTTAAAGCTAATCAGTTTTCAAGAGTGAATCATCAAAGAGTGAACAATTGTGGTGGGTGACTGCACCAAGAGATGTTTCCATGATTCCACAGCTGAGCATCATTCTTGGAGTTTTGCACTCATTATACCATTTAATCTTCACTACTAAATGATGTCACAATTGAAGCAGTCTGGCTGCTAGAGATCCAACAGCCTGCCCAGAGAAAGTGGCAGAGCCAACACTTAAACTTCTTTCTATTTGATTATAAAACTGCTAAAAGCAGATTTTAAAAGTCCTTCTTAGTACACAGAAACATTTTCAAAGATCTCTGAAGGAATGTGGTTTGCTCAGCTTGAGCGTATTAGCATACCCTCAGTTGTATAGAAAACGTCTATTTACTACCAGATGTTTTGAACTGGAAAATAGATAATTTTCGAAAGGTAGGAAAGAGAGACCTGCCACATCAAGAAATGTGCCTAAATATGTTCTATGAGTTTAAAAAAATCCTGTTGCACTTTAGTAAAAATAAATTCAATTATCAAAATCAAGACAATGATTTATTACAGGCAATCAGGAAAGGCCTAATGTTTGTTGAAATATAAGTAAAAACATGGTTCCATGTATTTCTAAGGAACACGAAACCCTGTGTTAAATATATGTCATACTGATTCTAAAGATGCCTGTAGGTTGGAAACATTGTTTTTCCTCTGAAAACTTGTATTTTATGAAAGGAAAGGAAAAGAGAAATGGCTAGATTGATAGGCATAAAAGAAATGACAGAGAGAGAGGGAGAGAAACACAGCTATTTTTCTTCAGATAGTGTTCTAAAATTAGCTTTTAGTTCATTTTAGCATTCATCCTGGCCACTTTTAACAACATAAATTTGGTCCCTTCTAGTAGTTCAGCTGTATGGCTCCCCAGAGAGTAAACTGCATTTCGGTTAACTTGAACTTCTGTCTCAAATTGGGATTACAGAGCACTTGCAAGATATCTCTGAGGCCCAATTGGAATTCCATTTCTATGGAGATCAGATTAGAACCTGCAACCAGGAATAATAAAGCAAAATACGAGTGTATTTCTTCTTTCAAGGACTGTTATAGGGCATTTTCCTCTACTTGCTGTGAAGTGTTATTTTGGGAACATTCATGTTTATTGCATTTTGTATGACGACACTTAGAGAACAAACCATTTATTTGATTCACTGTCTTCATTAGTGCCCCAGTAATTAAAAACTGATGTTTATTTTTTTCCCTCGAGTTTAGTTTTTTTCTTCCTCCTCCTCATTTTATTCTTTTGGGTTTTTTTCTATATTCATGAATTGTTTGGGGCATTACTAGTGATTTGTGCAAATCTGGGCAAAAAGCCAAACGAGATTATTAGAAGTAGGCCAGAACAATGGGAGATGGGATGTTTTTTTAATGATTGGTTCCCTCAGAGAAATTTCTTTTGCTATCCACTCACACTCCCTGCTTGAGGTTTGGTGTTAAAACAAATTTACAGTAAATGCAGGAAATTATTAAGATAATATTATTCTACAACAGTAATTCTATTAACTGTTGTGTGTAGATGGCGGGTTTCTGAATGAAGATGTCTCTGGTTACTGTGATATATGAACTACCGTAGAAAGCCTGGATCCTATTTTGCTAAGTCAATTGTCTGAATTTCAACATACGTTTTTATGTTACCCATTTCACATCCTCTTTAGTTCTCTATTTGTAGCTCTTTAATATAAAAATTAGTTCACAAAGCTCTTGTGCTCATCAGTGAAAGTTCCTCCCGGCACTTCCAGAGACTGTTATCATCTCCATTTTACATATAATGAAAACAAAGCAAAGAGAGAATGAGCGACTTGATGGATATCGCCTGCACAGTGAGAATCAGAGAACTGCAGTGATCGCTGATTGAGTACCACCAGTGGACTAGGGATTTGTCCAAGATAAAGGTTAAAAAAAAAAGAAAGAATGAAAATAATTATGACTATTAGGAATTAAATTTAGCAGGTCGAGAATTTAACTAATGAGCTGCTTTAAACTTGAAAAAATGAAGCTCTTAGGCAGGATGAGGGTAACTTAAGTCAAGCCACACTGGAAAGTGAGACGGACCACAGATTAACAAGACACATGTGGAAATGCCCAAAGACAACACAAGATTGATAAAATCAGGTGAACACTTACTCTAAATTTCTTTTTTCTACATACCATTATAACACTTACTTTTATGATATATATATATTATTTTGCCAACTCAAAATATACTAGTTATAGTCTCATACATTATATATTTGAAATACTAAAGTAATATATGATTACTGTGGAAAAACTTCAAACCATGAAAAAATTGTATAGTGACAAACTATCTTTTTATCCCACTCTTATGTGTCGATATGTATATGTGGTAATAGACATAAAGCTAAATATATATCCAAATAGATATCAATGAATAGAAATACCTGGTTTCAAGCAATGTGAGTTGACTTTTATTTAAGCAGGAAAAATGTAAAAGGTCATTTTCAATTTCAAACAAATTGCAAGAGGTTTTTGTTTATTAAAGAATGATCAGGCATATATTGATACACACATACATATGTGTATATATTAAACATACACACACATATATATATGAAAAAGTAATGGTAATCCTATCATTGGCACATTTTCACATCTGTTTCCCCTATATGCATTAGAGATTTATTGCTATTATTCATATATGAATGCATATCTAAGTGTAATGTATACATATTTAGTTGCATGGTACAAATCTTTATTAGCTAAAATTATCTAATCTACTTGAACACATCATTATTCCTCTTCTTCTATGTTACGTTCCATGGCTCCACGTTCTTTCCTTGGGAACATCAGTCATTTGGAAATTTAGCCCTTTTAGTAGATATGCAGTGCAATCTTCCTGGAATTTTCATTTGTCCTTATGATTGATGTGGGTTATACTTTTTATATACTTGCTAATATACACATATCTATAAACATATATATATATAAACAAACATTTATATATAGTCCTTTGTATAGTTTCTGTTTAATTCTTGCCCATTTTTAAATGTCATCTTCTTACAAGTTGTAAAACTGTGTCCTATATTCTACTTACCAATCCCTTGCCAGATACATGTATTGCAAATAACTTTCCCCCTTTATCCCAGGGTTATGTTTGTATTTCCTTGTTTTGTTGTTGTATCAATGAACAAGTTACCATGTTTTCTTTTTTTTTGGTTTGTGGTTTCTGTTTCTTAGTTGAGAAGTATATGCCTACTCTGATTAATAAAAAAAAAAGATTGTTCTCATTTTTGTCTCACATACTGTATGTGTGAGCTTTTATGTATTGACTTAATTTTTGTTACAGTTCCTCAGGCAATTCACTAGAATCCCCTTGTTGCAAATTAACTGGCCATATTTATGTGGGTTTATTTCGTGATCGCTTATTTTGTTCCATAAATAAGCACTTCTTTCACCAGAACCTCACTTGGTATCATTCTATGGTAAACTCTGAAATCAGTGCTTTGACGTCATTCTTTTTTTCCAGTATTTTTTTTTTTTTCCAGTGCCAGGGATCAAACTCATGGCCTTGTGCTTGCAAGGCAAGATCTCTAACCACAGAGCTAAATCGCCAGCATTTTTTTTCCAGTACTTGATTTGACTGTTCTTGGTCATTAATTTTCATACAAATTTTGTAAATATCTTCTTTTGTCTCTAAACAAAAGTCTATGGTGCTGAAATTTTGAATGGAAATGTTTCAGATATGATTTAAAGATTATAAAAAAATAGATGAATCATGGCACATTTACATGGTAAAATAATAAACTATAATAAAAATGAAAAAATAACTCTGATAATGTGACTGAATCTTCAGATACTATCCGATGAAAGAAATTAAAGTTAAGACAAACTATGCCCTTTAAATAAAGATTAAAAATAATCCAAATCATATACAAAATGATAAATCAGGATGATGGTCCTTTTGGTAGGGACAAGAGTTAGTGACTTAGAAGCAACTTACAGAGGGACTTCTTAAATATGCGTAACATTCTGTTCCTTGACCTGGATGTTATTTGTACATATATATTTAACTTACAAACATTCATAAAACTGAACAATTCTCAACTGTGTCCTTTTCTGGAATAAGAGAATATTTTGATCTTCCTTTTTTAAAAAAAGGAAATAGCCACAATTTAAATGCTGTGAGGAAGAGTGTGTGTGTATGTGTGTGTGTGTGTGAGAGAGAGAGAGAGAGAGAGAGAGAGACAGAGACAGAGAGACAGAGATTTACAATGAACACACATTTTCTTTGGTGAGAAAATGTGGAGTATATAAAAGTAGACATGCAATTTGTTTCAGAGATTGCTATTAAAGTAGATTCATGTTAAAAAGACCAGCGAGGGGGTTGGGGATTTAGCTCAAATGGTGGAGCACTTGCCTAGCAAGCACAAGGACCTGAGTTTAATCCCCAGTACTACCCCCTCCCCGAAAAAATCATGAGAAACTCTAATCCCAGAATTCCATCTAAAAGCTTTACTTTTGTAACTTTCAGTGGCAATTTTCTGATATCCTTTCTAATTCACCTTTTTAAAATCCTCTTTTTAAGGTTATAGTACTAATCCCCTACCATATTCCCCCAGACTTAAACACTGATGTAGTGCCATACTCTTCCAAAAGCGCTAGTTTATAAAACCTTGGTTTATTTGGGACACGTGGAATCCCAAAATGGAAACTCCCAAAGATAAACCAGTCTTTAAGAACCAACGGAATGTGCCAGTTATGTTAGAATTTCAGACTGCATGACAAAGAGATTGAAGAATTCTTTGATCAGGAATAATTCTACTTGGTTGTTGAACTACAATTTACAAATTTTTGTATACAGCATTTACCTTTCAATCTAGCTTTCATGAGTGGCTTCACTTCTGCTGAGTTATTCTAGCTCACCTAAATTATCTTGAATGAAATTTCAAAAATCTTTTGTGTTCCATTCCCCCCTTATAAGTTTTAGAAAACTGTCTGTTAAAAATGTAGAAGACTATTCATTATCATGGGGTCTCAAGGTTGGAGGGAGAACCTAAGAGTTGTATATCAGACATTTCCATGGTGCAATGATTCAGCCTTTACTTGGACATCTCCAAGGCTCATTCAGACATCTCTAATGGTGGACTGCCCCATTACATCATCTAGGAACATAAAAATCACGCCACGTACTTCAAAGTACTTTTAGAAGTCTTCTCTATGCATCACATCACATTGGCTTCAAATGTGCCACATCTTTAATGCTAGAGAGTTTTGTTCATCATCCTCTTTTCTCAGCATCAGGCTCTGCTGTGTCAGTATCTCTCTTTAGGTTTTATTTGAAAGACCCTAGTTAAACCATAAAATATCTTGGTTTACCAGACTGTTGCCAAAGGCTGAGGTAGTGGCTGGTTGATAGTTCTCACTTTCCAGTTGACAGTGCACAGGAAACTAGTTAAAATACATGTTTCCAGAAGACCTAGGGATGGTGAGGGTGTCAGTGGAAATTCCATAGATGACTCTTGGGTTTAGAAGAGTTATAATGAAATCTCACCTTGCCTGTATATTGTCTAGGTTGCTTTCAGCAACTTCTTTGCATCCTCAAACTTTAGTTTGCTGATTTAGCAAGTAGAGTAAAATTATGGTTTGTGTTACAATGTTTTAAAGATAGCAAATGTGAAAGAGCACCTTGGGAGAGCACCTGACACATAGAAAATGTTCAGTAAATATCATTTGATTCCATGTCCCAACAGAATATTAACTCAGTATTTTGGTTATGGTGACTTCTCAGCACCTTCCAAAATTACTCCAGTTGGCAACTGCTACCTTGCAATTATAAGACTGGTCATAAATAGGGGTGTGCTATTCACGGATATTCATGCCCTGCCTGATTTCACCACCTGCTATCACCTGGCATGAAATGTAGGTATGAGAAATGGGAATTTTCTCTTTGGGTTTCAGTTTATACTGACACTCACTCTCTTACCAAGTTCTAAGTTTGAAGGGAATATCTACTCATCAGAAATATGATACTAGAAAATGCTAACTGAACACTTAAATATTCAGTTGCCATTAAATTCTAATGAGAGTAAAACTCACATTAACACCTAATTAAGGCATTATGATTAGTGCGGTACAATGCATACTTGATCATTTTGGATTCCTTAACATACTTTTATCTTTGAGGCAACCAAGCTCATTAAAAACCAAGCTGAACAAATCATAAGAACTTTATGATGCAGAGTAACTGACATCATTAACCTCTTTATATAGTTTTTCAAACACTAATACTCTACCAATGGAAGGTTACTGTAAAGAATAAACATTTTTCTATGGCACATATCTGAGAAAATTTATAGCTAGATCAATAAGATACAAAGAATTTACCCCAAAGGATAGACAGTCCATAAAGCATTCAAAATTACCCAACTCTTTGTTCCAGTGAGCATAACTGTCTATAATAAGGGCTTACTTTTTATCCAGCTGATTGGTGATATTTTGAAACTGGCATTTTTAAACCAATATTTCACCATCCAGAGGGAGATTGTTGGTAGAATATTATAGGTAGATACATTTTCCTTTTGAAAGAATGCAAACTATGAACCACTGCTTCAACCCCAGCTCCATGCTTCCGAGTTCTGGAACTTTGGATTTATGACTTAGCCTACTAAACTTCGGTGTCATTATCTGAATAATAAGCAGAAGGGTGCATATACGATAAACAGAGTAGAGATAATAAAGAAGGTAACTCCGTGTATTAAATACTCATTAAATCACAGCTTTATTGTTGTTTGCTTATAGAATTAGTATTAGTAGATTAGTACTGTGAAAATTTTCAAATACCTTAAATTTTATTAATAAGTTTTCTTTTCTACAAGTGGCTTTCAAATCTGTCTCTTTTACCACGTGAAATTTCACTTGGGTTAAAGGTGTTTTCCTCCATCCCACAGACAAAGAAAAGAGAGAACAAAAAAGAGCAAGTATTAGTCATCTGCACCTGAATAATAATCACTACAGTAAGTCCCCGACTTACGAGCAGGTTCCATTCTAGGAGAACATTTGTCCATAAGTCAGACTTGTTTGTAAGTCCGACCAAGTGAGTCTCACATACCTTTGACATAAACATACAATGTATACTGCTGTGTGCTTCCTAGCAATTCCCTTCACATCAACCCTGCTTTTCCTCTTGCTTCTGGACGTCCTGGGCTCTGACTGGGCACTGTATTACTGCACACCAATGTACTGTATAGTAAGCACACAGCAGCACAAGTGTGACAGTGTCCAGCAGACACGTCAGCCACTTCTGCTATTTGTTTGCATCAACTGATCTTCCATATGAGAGGTACATTAGTACCTCTGAAAGTTTGCAACTTGAATGCTCATAAGTCAGGGACTTGCTGTACATTCTTTCCTCGCAAGGGTCCTCTGATGTCTGAGTAAAGAGGCAGTGGAAATTAGGATTCGGTGTCCTTCTAGGACCCAGGTCAGTGCTGAGTAGAATGCGTCAAGGGATGGTATGAAAACGTTTATATTACAGGGAAGACAGGTGAAATAGATTTAGTAATAGACTTAATAGACTATTATAGACTTAATAATACTGGGATGCTAGCAACATTTTATTCAAGGTTGTTAAACAGTCCCCCAAACACGCCTTTACTTTCCTCACCTCTGGAGACCTCTGGCCAGCATCCCCTGTACAATGAAGGCCAGAACTGCCATTTGCTGACAGCACTCAGCCTGGCACAGGCTCTTATGTTCCAGGAGGGGAAGCTGGGATGGGTCTGACCTAGCACTTGACTAGCAGACCTTGGAGACACCCAACAGCCTTCTAACTTTTCATGTGGCTCCACTTCCTGAGGACCTGAATGAGCTGATTTCTTCCTTACATGGAAGTGCATGTTATTTTCATGCTGCACCAAGTTAGTGTAATGAACTATTAAAACATTGTTTTATCTTTAGGTTTTATTTGTAATCGCCTTATAGCAACTATGGCATACTGCCTTTTTATGTACTTTTCAAATATGGCCATAAAATTAATGTACAAGTATATTAGAAATTTTGTGATCTAAAGATCACTTTCCTATTTTCTGCTCAACACCCCATCTGTGTGCAGTTACTTTTATCATTCCTATTTGGCATGTTAGGAAACCAAATATCAGAAAAATAAAGTTTCTTGACTCTTCAAACAACTGGTCTGCAGTAACATTACATTTTAAAAATTTATTGAACAAATATTTATTGAATATCCTTGCCATTATTTCAGTGATTCAGACAGAGAAGGGAGCAACCTGCTCTGATGTACCTCATGTAATAGTGAGAAAGACAGATTAAAAAAAATGCACAATGTATATAGCAGGACATCAAAAATATAAGAGCAATGAAAGAAAATTGAAATAGTGTATTATGGTAGATAGATATAAATAAGCTAGCTTTCATTAGAGAAAGAAACCTGTAGCACTTAAATTACCTTTCCTGTGAAAGGGGAAATACAAAGGACATTTGATGGCACGCAAGGGCAGTGGGCAGGGGGCTTTTGCTGACAGATTGAGGATCTTGCTTGTTTCACTGGTTTTGGTTCCTGTGCAGGATGGGTAGTGGGGCATCAGGATTTCAGGGTGAAGGTTCAGCACAGAAGCAATTAGTCTGTTACGAAAAATAAAAAGCAGCGAACTTCAATGTCAGGTAGACTCTTTAAGGCAGAAGCACATTCTTACGGATAAGGCTAAAGTGGCAACATGCAGGAGGAAAGCCCAATTTAAAGGCAGTTGCAAAAGGAAAGAAAAAGGAAAGGGAAAATATGGAAAACTATGAATAAACTTGCTGTAAATAGGGAGGGAGGGAACAGAGGAGAGGGGCGGGGAAGAGGGAGGAGAACCAAGATGTACCATGTACGGGTACAAAATAAATGTGATGAATGTAACCACTGTATGTAAAATGTACCAATACATGTTCTTGGTTGAAAAAACATAAAGGCAGTTGCAGTTATTCACATTTGGTGGAATAATAAGAAACAGAGTGGGCACCAACAGGTATTTTTTTGAAGAAAGTGAAGGAGCCTTAGCACTATGTTGTTGGAAAAGGCAAGTCACTTTATCTTCCTGAGTCTCAGGCAATGGCTAATAGGAAGTTATAAAAACACCCATTCATAATGGAATTTTGAGGAGGAAACAGGCCACATGAAAGTGCTGTGAAAATCACAAAGATTCAAAGGCTTATTCCAGGCACACCCTGACCCCAGACCAAACCTAAACACTCTCTAGAGACACCCACAGATGGTGGAGCTGAGACTGACTAGCTATCTCATGGTAAAGTCATGACTATTCCAGAATTGATCAAGTCTTAGCAATCGGTACGAAGTGCCAGTGACAGTTCTTAAAGAATAAAACAGAGTAAAATAAAATGATAAGTACAAAAGGCCTGGAAAGCAACCACTGAGTGTTAGAACCAGTTATCAAGTAAGGGAAAACATACAGTATAATGAAAATGACTCACCTGGAATGATATCTATCTATCTATCTATCTACCTACCTACCTACCTACCTACCTATCCAGCCAGCCATATATCTATATCTATAGCTATCTAAAATTTAAAAAGACAGAAAGAAGTAGACAAATTGGCCCTAAATCATCAATGAAAATGAATGTTCAAAGGACAAAAAGAATAAAAGAAAAACAAGAAAGGTTTGTTTCTAATGTATTTAACTATGCAAATTCAAGGAACAGAATGTAGTAAAATGTGATTTATGAAACTCCTAAATCTTTTCTCTTTCAAATTAATGATGACTTGCATAGGCATTGAAGAAAATTTTTTTGACATAAAATTTACATACAGTTTGATGAGTCATGGAACTTATTGTCTATACCTGTGTGAACATAACCCTGAATAAAATATAAAATAGTGCCTTTACCCAAGCCAACTCCTTTGTCTCCCTTTGCTCTAGTCTCTTCCCATCCAAAAGATAATGGTGGTTTTTATTTATAACACTAGACTTTAATCTTGCCAGTTCCCAAATTCTGTATGAAAGGGATAACAGAGTACATATTTTCTGAATCTGGCTTATTACCCTCAATGTACTTTTGAGATCTATATAGTCACTTTTCACTTGGCAAACCTGAGTTAGTCTCTTGTTTGATTACACTGCAAGTGTTTATCCGTTTTCTGGATGATGGATATTTTTTTCATAGCTGAGCTGGCCATTTTGAGTGTAGAACAATAGGATACACGGTATGTTCCTGTTTTTTTATAGGCATGTATTTTAACTTCTCTTGAGTAAACATGTACAAGTGGAATTTCTGTGCCATGGAGTAGGTGTATGTTTCACTAATTAAGAAAGTGTTACACTGTTTTTGCAGAGTTGCTTTACAGCCCCACACTTCCAACAGCAGAACTCGTATCCGCCTTACCAGCATTTGGCATGATCAGCATTCTAAAAGCCTTTCTTGCAATGCATGTGTGTGCGCGCGCGCGCGTGTGTGTGTGTGTGTGTGTACCTAATTTTTTAAACTTGCCTTTCTCTGATAACTAATGATATCCTGAAAATTACATACTTAGTGGCCTCTTGCACATCTTTGCGAACAATCTGTCCTGGTCGTTTATCCTTTTTATTGGATTACTTGTCATCTTGTTATTATAATAAAAGAAGTATTTATATATATGAGATAGAAACTTTCTGTCACCTACATATATTATGAATATTTTAAATGTGAGTTCACATTTCACTTACTTAGTGGATTAGTCAGTGATTTGCAGGGAATAGATTTAATAGAGGACACATAAATTTATAGGATTATCTTATAATATTCACCCAAAAAGTTAAATGCCGAAGAGTGCAAGAGATCTGTTCACATGCTAGAGAGCCGAAGAATCCAGCCAAGGGCCTGGATCCTATGGGATGTCCCCCACAAGTCTAGCCGGAGGCCTACAGCCCAGGGCAATGTTTCATGCAAGTCCATATCAGGAATTTGCCCCAGAAAGGCGCAAGGGCCAGTGGTGGACAACAAGAAGTCTGTGTCCATAAGGTGAAGGATCTGTGCCAAAAGGTTGAAGGATTGGCACTGGAGCCAGGAAGCAATGTTTGAGGCAAAGACCAGAGCTCCTGGAAGAGAATAGCACCCATCCCCGGCGACAGTGAGGACCTGAGCTCCTCCAACTAGTAAAACAGCCAAGTTGGTATCAGGAAAACCAGCCTCAACAAAGTTACTCCTGGGAAATCAGCACCATGCAATCTTCCCTTCCCATTCTCCTTTTATGCCATTCTGGCAACAATCCTCAGGTGGGTCTTCCACACCCAGAACCACGCTGACTCAGTTCAGTGGGCTGTTGCCACTTAAACTGATCATTAATTAATCCACTACACTTAGTGAGGCCTTAGGATGGGCAGACGTTTTAATTCTGATAAAAAGTTTTTGAATCCTATGACTTTGCCTAACCATAGGTCATTTTTCCCCCTAAAACTTTCCTGTCTTACTCTTTATGTTTACATCTATGATCCAAATTAATTTTGTAGCTGGTATGAATCAGAGATTTTACACAGGAATGGGAAGTTAATCCAGCACCACTTATTGAAAAACCATTCTTTTTCTCACTGGATTTTCTTGGTGCCCAAGGTTATATTATTCCCCAATACTTTCAAATGATTAGCCATATTTTGTTCACGTTTTATAGAATTTAAAGTTGTCCAATCTGTTATTTCATCATGGTTAAAACTGAGCATACATGGCATATTGCTTTTTAATTTCTAAATTCAAAACTTCTAAATTTCTAAAACATTACAATGTTTTCCAATCCTTTTTCATTATCATCTCCCTGAAGAGAATTTGAAACGGTCTGTTGCTTATTATTCACCACAACACTCAATGAAATCTTAAGAGATGTATTATATTTTGTATACTGTGAATAACTGTGGTATACATAAAGAATAAAACTTTTGTCCCTCCAAATCGATCTTCACCAACTTTTTTCTTTTTCTTTTTCTTTTTTTTTTTTTTTTTTTTTTGTGCTGGGGATCAAATTCAGGGCCTTGTGCTTGCTCGGCAAGCACTCTACCACTTGAGCTAAATCCTCAATGCTTCAACCACCTTGAGAATGTATGCATTATAGCAAAAGGTGTGAGATTTAGACTAACTCATGACATTTGCATTTTGCCTGTTTAACAGTATTTTCCAATAATTCTATATTTTTCCTATTTGCCTAAAGAGAAATTTTTATCTCATTTGATTTCTGATCTATCATAATAGTTTCATCATTTCTAGTATTTTATATAAGTAAAATCATACACTTTGCAATCATTAGATTTTGGCTTATTTTGACATAATGCTTTTGAAATGCTTCCAAATTGTTTCATATATCAACAGTTTGTTACTTTTTTATTTTGTAGTATTTCATTGTATGAATAAATGACAATATGTTCAGTCTTTCTCCAGTTAATATACATTTGAGTTTAAAATTTGGGCCCATTACAAATGAAGCTGCAATGAAAATTTGCCTACACTATCTTAAGGGTGTCTTCCCCTCTCCCTTTTTCCCTTTCTTTCTCTCCTCT
This sequence comes from Hystrix cristata, assembly GCA_004026905.1. Taxonomy (NCBI): domain Eukaryota; kingdom Metazoa; phylum Chordata; class Mammalia; order Rodentia; family Hystricidae; genus Hystrix; species Hystrix cristata. Next base: position 25,077 of record PVJO010019690.1, read on the forward strand.
CTCTCTTTTTGTCTTAATGCTTAGGAGAGAAATCTCAAAGTCATGAACTAAGTCTATGTTTCAATTTAAGGAAAACTGGCAACCTGGTATCCAAAGTGAGTGTGCAAGTCTGTATTTCCATCAGTAACATGTGAATACTCTCTATTTTTGATAAAACTCGATTAATAATTCCTTAAATCTTTAAAAAAATTAATTTTAGCTGTTCCCATAGGTTTGAGAGGGAATTTCATCATGGTTTAAATACATATATCTCTGATGGTTAGCACTGTTGAGTATTCTTTCTATGCATATTTGCTACCTTCTTGGGGGAAGTATCTGTTCAAATCCCCCCACCAAGTGTCAATTATATTAAAATATTCGATTATATGTTATTTAGATATCCTTAAATTGTTACTGATTGATCAATTAATCATCAAATTCTTGTAGTATTTAAAGAGATGAGTTAAATTTCCCAGTATTATTAATAATGTTTATTTTCCCCTTCAGTTTATCAGTTGTTGCTTGATATATTATAAAACTCCTATTGTTTTGTTTCTTTTTTTGTGTGTGAGCCGGGGATCCAAGTCAGGGTCTTCTGCTTGCACGGCAAGCACTCTAAGCACTGAGCTAAATCCCCAGCCCTTCCTCTTGGTTTTATATATGATTGTTAACTCTTCTTTGAGAATTAACTATTATCATTATATAGAATGCCTCTATTTTTAGTAGGATTTCTTGTCAGAGCCTAACTTTTCTAGTGTTAATGCAGGCATTTCAGCTTTCATAAGCCTACTCTCTGCATGTGTACATTTTCCCAGAATTTGACTTCCTATTACTGCATTTAAAACTGAGCTCTCTTGTAGACAGAATATTCCTAATCTTGCTTTTTTAATATGCAGTCTGATAATCTCTGCCATTTTATTTGAGTGTTTGGACAATTTTAAAATGCAGTTATTGATATGGTTATATTTAGGTCATAAATTTTTCTATTGTTTTATGTTCCTCTGTCTGTCTATTCCTGTCCTTATTTCTGTTAATTCTTTATGTATATATTGTAGACATGCATCTATTTTAATTCCCCTGTTGACTTTAGCTATGCCTCTTTGAATCTTTGGCTCTCTAAGGATTAAAATGTTTCTTAAAATACATATCAATCTACTTAGAGTTAATTCTGAATTATCTTTGCCAAATATAAGAAATTTGCTTCAACATATTACAATTACTCCTTCCTTACCACCACTAATATTTTTTGCCATATATTAGATGTATATTGTTGAAAGCCCCCGAGTTACATGGTATAATTTGTCCTTATAAATCTACCTGCCTTTTAAGATATTACATAAAAATAAATATATTTAAATGAAATAAATGTATTTCTTAAACCTGCATATTTCTCATTTCTGATGTTTTTCATTTCTTCTTAGACATTTGAATTTTTTTTTGAATGCTACTTCGCTTTAGGCAGAAGCATTTTCTTTAGCTTTTCTTGTATTATTGCTGTGCTGGCAACAGTTTCTATTTGTTTTTAAAAGTTTTTAGCCTGAAAATATATTTATTATTATTTAAAACTTATGCCTTATTAAGATATAGAATTTAAAGCTGGCGATTCTTTTCTCTCCCTTCAGCACTTCTAAAGTTTTAAAGTCTTCATAATTCCAGAGGTTATGATTAAATGTTGATGCTATTTCATTATTTTTCCTTCTGTGTAAACTATCATTTTCTTTTCAAGATTTTTCCCTGTATTTAGTGTTTATCAGTTTACGTGTGATTAGGTAGGACAGCCCCTGTTTAACTTTCCTTAGTGTTTACTGAATATTTTAAATCTGTTCCTTAACATTTGGAAGTTTTCAGCCATTATTTCTTCACATATATTTAAATTTTCTTCTGGTTTTTGTTTGTTGTTTTCTATTTTTATTTTTTTATTCTGCTATCCTTCTGAGGTTGGTATGTATGTATGTTCCATGAGTTCTGGAGGGTCTGTGCATTTGTCTTCAGTTTTTCTCACTGTTTATCATATTAAGTAATTTCCAGTAATCTATTTTGAGATTACTGTTGTACCTCCCCCCCGCCTTTTTTTTTTTTTTTTTGTGGTGCCAAGGATAGAACTGAGGGCCTTGCGCTTGCTAGCCAAGCACTCTAACCACTGAGCTAAATCCCTAGCTCCTTACACTAATCTATTTTGAAGCTCATGCATTCCTTCTACCTCCCCAATCTGATGCCAATTCCATCTAAAGATTGTTTTTTCTGTCACTCTACTTCTAAGTTCTTCAATACTATATTTATTCCTGAATTTTGGTTCTTTTTCTATATTTATTTACACTGCTTTTATTTCTACTTTGTAAACATACTTATTGTACATACACTGGCATGTTTGCCTTCATTTTCACTGTCACTTGAGTTAGTCCTATTGACTGTTACTTTGCCTGAAAATGAATCACTCTTATCTGTTCGCACGCACATCTAATAATTTACTGCTGATATTTGAGCTTTACAGTGGTCCTTGCTTCTGCTGTATTCTGTGGATTCTCGGTTTGTAATCTTCCTGGATTCAAGCAGCAGTCTTTTCCCTGACATGTAGCTGCTGATTCTTTTGTTCTGTTTTTATTCCTGCCGGTTGGCTCTTCTCTCCCTGGCTCCCTGTGGTGTCCTTTGTGCCAGGGTTTGAGAGAAACAAGTTCACCCTCTTTGTTCTTCTTGCTTCTGGCGATTCCTTCTTGATTTCCAGCCACTGTGCCAGCTCTGTGCTCTGTGCTTGCTCAGGTCAGGCTTTCTGCTGCCAGAGCTGAGCATGGCTGCAGGATATACTCCAATCAGAATCATCAGACTCCCGTACCTGGCTCCAAATAGTTCTGTCTATCTGAGAAGGTGTATTTCTTGCTTCTACTTGTTTTTCTGCCATCTCTCTAGAGTCCCCCTTCACAGGTTATTTCTTATTTTTTTTCTTTTTAATCTGAGGGATTTGAACAGTTCATGCTCAGATTTGAGTCCCACTCCTGGGCTAATTCCTCCGGCAAGACTTTCACTTTACATTTTGAACTGTCTCCTGCTTCTGAACTGTTTTATTTCAAGTATCTCCAGCCAAAGAGAAAGCAAGTTTTTCCTCCTACAGTTTTCCAGCAGCTACTGCCATTCAGGTTGGCCCAGACCATTGGGCCAAAGAGTCACAAATCCATGATTTTTACTTGATTGTAATTGAGACTAAACTCTTCTCTGGATTCAGTCAGAAATTTTATTAATTCCATTTTTCTGAGTAGTTATTTTCTTTTTAAAATTTGTACTGATTGCTCAAAGTTTGTGCAAGAGAACATAGAATTTCTTCTTCATTATGAGAAGTAGCCTCTGTCTTACAAAATTTTGTCTTTTCAGCAATTTACTGAATGGGATTGAGGTAAAATGTGTCAGTTTCCCCCATGTATATTGTTACCCTTTGCTTTGTTTATTTTTAGGGCATTCTGTTAGGTGTTTATAGTCTTCAAATTGTTAAATCATTTTGGTGAAAATGTATTCTTTTATTCACAATAAACAAACCTTAAAAAGTGTTTTGCTTTAAAAACTTAAAGAAAACTGACCTTAATATATGTTAATAGCACCAATTTTGTTAGTGTATTTGTATCACTTTTAATATCATTTTAATTTTCAATTTAATCTTCATCATGTTTCAAATAAGTCACTTGTGGAAATGTGGAAATGCACTTTAAAATCTCATTTTATGTTTCTTTTTTTAAATTTGGTCCTGAGGATTGAACTCGGGGCCTTGTGATTACAAGGCAAGTGTTCTAGCCACTGAGCTAAGTCCCCAACCCCTTAATGCTTCTAACATTTGGTTTAATCTATTAATTTTGTTGTGGTGAAGTAGAACATTCCAAACATTTCTTTCATGCATAATTCTTGTCATATTTAATTGATTACAGTTATTTTATTTATATCTCTAGTATCAGGATTTAATATTTTTGTTAAATTCTAATTTTAATATGGCATATTTGATTACCAAAATTTAAAGCAAATTATTATTATTATTTTAAAATATATTTTTTTGTTTTGTAGTTGTGTATAAATTTATCTATACTCTGATTTTAAACCCTGTAAGTCAGGATGGATATTATGATGTGTTTATTTTATTTGATGATTTCTAAAATTTCCTAGGTACTTAACAATTTATTTGTTTAAATATACTTCTAGTATTCAGGTATTTCTAGTCTATGTTACTCAGAAGACTAAGTAAGAATAACAAAGTGCTAACGAAAAATGCTATCCATGTAGGATTTTATGCACAACTGTTGCAAATCTGTTTCTAAAAAGGTTATGATTTTATTCAGGAAGAAAAAATGTTGAACTACTATGAACCTATCTAGTTTAATTTCATTACACACAGTTTTTATTTTTGGAGACTCCTTGAGTACATTTCACATTATTCCATTTTTTATGGTATTTCTTTCAGTTCGCATTATTTATATACCTTTACCTACCTATTAATCATTTATTTAGGAAAATAAATCATTCAGTTATTTTGTACTCTTTATCCACATTTTAAAACTTTTTTTTTTCTAGATTTCATGGGGGTAGAATAACGTTTTTTACATAGTGGACTGTGTTCTCATTTCTTTGTAATCACATTATGAATGCATTACAGGCAGGCGTTTTCCCCCTTAGGGAAACCTGTGGTATAGAATAAGTGGTCACACCTCTCAATGACACTTTTTAAAAATTAATTTCTCAGTTTAGTGCTTCCTAAAGCATATAAGTAGGATGCTATAAAATCATGCAGGATAACTGTAGTGTCTCAGCTTGCATACCTCCAAACTGTTAGTTTCTCCTCACTTCCAAACAGAGCCAACACACACTCAAATGCTGCTATTGGTTCTGTTGACAGAAGATTAGTAATTCCCTTTTGCTAGATTGTACTCTTTTGAAAGTTCTAAAACACTGAACCCAAATCTATGTACAATACAACCCAAAGTGAAACAATTCACATGGCATTATTGTAGGCCTCACTTTTGTTGTTTTTAATTAAACTCACATTTTTATCCTTTGCCTATATATTATGTAGATATTGACAAGAATCCTATATTTTATACAATTCAGTCTCTAAAAAGCTTAACTATTTTATAGAAATGTCTTTATTATGTATATTCAGTCATTCTCCACTAACAAGAATTATATTTTTCTTATTTGAGCTTATATCAACATGTATTTATTGAGCCAGTATTATTTATCTAGAGTAGTAGTTTCACCTTAATTTGATATTATCTTTAACCTGTGAAACTGATAACTTCACTTTCTAATTAGCACGTTAATTATAGTTAATCACATTACTCTGAAACTTCATATAGAATGTAGTATAACTTATTGATAATATGAGGGAGAAAAATAAGGAAGGTTGATAGAAAGCTTTTTTATTAGTCTATATTTGATAAGAATTTTTATTTCCTTTTTTATAAGATATAAAAAGTGGCACCCATGTAATCAAGCTAAATTTTTTGATTTCTAATCTACAATTTACACACGATGGGCTATTGAACACAAAGATAATGAGGTAATAATTACTAAAACTTTGCCAATGTGCAGGCAAATGATGAGATCTAATTTAATTCCCAATAATAAGTAAACATCATCTCTTTATCCTCTCATATTAAGGAAGTCACAACCCTACTGCAATTTTTGTGATACTTAAAAAGCGTTAAAATCATATTTTGTAAAGAAAAGAATAATGGAACATTTAGTGAGTTAGTACTCATGTGTGCTTGCATATTTCTCAAAATAATATCTGTATTTGTGCCACATTTCCAAGAAATTCATTTCTACCTGGTGTGTGATCTTCTTTGCAAAGATATTCTTCATATCTGTAAAACTGGTTATTATTTACCAAATCAGCTTTGTAAAAGATAGCTAATTATCTTTTAAGAATTACAAACTGCAAATGAAGATTTATTTTGGTTTTGTTTTGTGCCAGGGGATCGAACTCAGGGCCTTGGGCTTGCTAGGCAAGCACTCCAACCACTCAGCTAAATCCCCAGCCCCAAAGATTTATTTTGGAAGGCTTTAAGATGCATGCCCAACATAATAATGTTTACCAAGTACTTTAAATGGAAACACCCTGATTTAACCAGTAATCTAACTTATATGAACATATATAATTTCGTTGCTATCTGGTATGACCAGAAATTTTGGTTTTCCATTTAATCAAATAGCATAATTAGTCGTCAACATACATATTCATAACAATTACCCATTTTTATAGTTGTTTCATGAAATAAAACTTTTTTTGTGAAGCTACACTAAATATGATTTGCCTTTTCAGTGGTTCCTTTATTTGTCTCGTGGAAGTTTATGAGAAAAAGGCTGAATCTGAATTTGGTTTTCATGTGATTCTGACACACTGTAATGCTTTTAAGATACTGATGTTAGAAAACACCATAAAGAAGCAAATTTTATTTTCATCCAGTTGGAAATTGTACATACAAGAGAGATTTTAAATTTTGACGGTTCTGTCTTATCCATCCACATCAACCAGTGGTTCTCAACATAAATGATATAGTTTAACAACACTTATGAATAACTTCATATTAGTGAAGATCTAAGGCTCCACTGAAAAGCTACTGAACTAGAACTCTTAGGTAGCTACAGGATCCAAGAATCTGTATTGTAACAACATTCCGTTGTACAGTGTACTTATATTCCACTTTGATAACTGAACTGGACCCATGTTTCTGAAGATTTAACATAATAATCATTTAGTCATTTTATTAATTATAGGTCCTAATTACTATGGCTGGGGTTGGACCTGAAATTCAGCATGTCTAACAATATCTCAGGGACAGTTAATGCTGTAGATGTGTGGACTACATTATGGGCAGCCAGAACCTAGCAACAACGCCTGATTCATGGCGAAGCTCAAGATGCTACTGATTAAAGAATCATCTGTATCACTGTGCCTACCTTCTCACCTCAAGGTATTTACCATGCGATGCTTTGTACAAGTGTCCCTCAGGTGTCCATGTGTTAAAGACTTCTTAAGTGTCCCCAAATCACGAGAACAGGCCCCCCAAATCTCTACACCATCTTCAATTTACTGCCTGGATCATAAAATGAACAGTTCGCTCACCACACTCTGGTTGTGATGTGCCTCCTCTGCCAGTGGCCTGAACCTAAGGGGCCACTTCATCTTGGTCCCAAACCTCCAAAAGTGTGAACCAAAACAAACCTTTTCTAAGTTAATTGAGTCTGTTATTTATGGTGACATACAGCTGACTCATTATCACCTTTTGTGTTACATTAGATTTCTTGTGTGTGATAAATTCCTTTACATAACTCTGTCTTGCATGGAATAAAGGTTCTTATTCTGCGTTTGCATCTTCCCCCAAAGCAACTAGCACACTGTTTGGCAAACTGAAGCTAGTTACTGAATATTTCCTGAATTAATGCATAAATCAAATAATAAATAAATTAACCAATGACTCATCTAATCAGACAGTAAAACCTAATAAGGACCTTTTGGTCTATTAGGACCACACCTCTAAACAGTGATTTACAAATTTTTAGAAAAATCAACAATAACCAAAATTGTTTGGGAACACTGGCTAAATCAAATATTTAGCAATTTTTATGTTTTTCAATACCTCCTTCACTCATATATCTTATACAACTATTAAGCAACTTGTTTATTGCATTTTTTTTTAGTTGAGGGAATCAATGGAAGACCCATACCACAATGATTTTAAAAAGTAGAAAAACAGAAACTCACAGTTAGTTGCCTAAGATACAGCACATAGTGGAAAAGACAAATATTATAAACAATTCTGATGTGCTCAGTGGATGGGCTGGTATCCTAAAGTAAGACAACCTATCTGTTAACTCAGAATTGTTGTGTCATGTATCCAGATAAGCTTATTTTACAGTGAGTACTGGTCAAGTCAACAGGCCATTTTTAAAGTCAACATTGAGATGCTGCTTATGAGTGATGATATCTACTAAGGGAAAATGTAGAGGAAGATATGAATGTCTTCTCAGAGTACACGGGGCTAAGGAATTCCAAGTATACTAATAGGGAGTTTTAAAGTTATTCCTTGATTTTTGCTTATAAAAGCTTTCTTGCTTCTTCATAATCTTGGCAGACTTCTGTCTCTGATTGGGATTATACCATGATACTCATTAAAGCACCGTGGGACCAACATCATCCTTACCAGTAAAGTATATTTCTGAAATCAGTGACAATTCTTGTTAAAAGGCGCAAATTAACAGTATAACTGACACTTTTGTTGCTTATTGCAGAGGTCATTTTACAGTAATGGAAAACTATTTGTGTTTTTTTTTTTAAATACAAAATGGAATTAGACTGTAGGCTTAGGTAAACTCTCAATCTCTGGCAGAACAACTGAATATCAGAAAGAAATGAACCAATATACTTTGTCCTATTCAACAGTTTACCTATAAGGACCTTTAACATTCCTATCCCACCCATTAAATATTAGTTACTCATGATTATTGGAAAACACAATTCAAAATATGATCTCAAAATTTTAGATCTCTTCCGTGGCAGTTAAAGAAGGTTCTGTATTTAAATTCTTTTATGCCCCTTCCAAGGCTACCTTGATAT
>PVJO010019691.1:6504-33768 GCA_004026905.1 Hystrix cristata
TGAGGATGATACTTATAAGTGGGATAAAAAAAAAAACCAATACTTGCTCTGTGATTATGACTATATTAATGTTTGCATATGAAAATGACTAGAAGATAAAACGCAAAACTGAAAATATTAATAGTGAAATTTTGGTGACTTTAAACAATGATATTGGGGTTGGGGATTTAGCTCAGTGGTAGAGCACTTGCCTAGGAAGCACAAGGCCCTGAGTTCAATCCCCAGCAGCCGCCCCTCCCAAAAAAAGATACTCACTTTTTTTGGTTTGAATATAAATATGATCATTATAAAAAGCCTGACAGATGGGCTGGGGCATAACTCAGGGATAGAGCGCTCACCTTACATGCTTGAGGCCCTGGTATAAGTCACAGCATTATAAGAAAAACAAATTATTTAACAGATTTAGGAAAAAAGAAAAGAAGAAAATAAACACATACAGAATCCTCTTTCAGTGGGAGAAAGACTGTAAATGCTCTATGACATATATCCTTCTAACCTGTCTACATGTGCATAGAGAAAGTTAAGACAGAAGAAGCCCAGGAAGAGGTGGCATCTGCCCAGGACGTAAAGTGACAATGTCTGAGGGATGAGAACACAAAGGTAGCCTCATGAAGGAACAGGGTGGTGGACACAACTGAAGGGGAAGTGTAGATGGGCCAGGCAGTTGAACCAGGCCTGAGAAGCATCTTCACCGGCAGAACTACATGGACCAGCAGCCTGCCATGACCAGCCTCGTGAGCCACTCAGCCTCGTCACGGGAAGAGGGAGCCTGGAACTCCCAGGATGCCATGGTTTGTCCCCACCAAAACTTATGCTGAGGCTTGGTCCCCAGTGTAGTAGGGGTTGGGAGGCGAGGCCTATTGGGAGGTGCCTGCTCATGGGGGTGGAATCCCCATGAAGGGATGAATGCCTTTCTCATGTGAGTTCTCCCTCCCTTGTATGAAACTGGGTCTAGTTTAGTTGCTGTGACAGCAAGCTCTTATAAAGCAACTCCCCTCCTTGTTTTGTCTCTTTCACATATGTCTACATATACTTCCATGTGTTGAAGCAACAGAAGGTCCTCTTCAGAAACTGATCAGATGTGGCCACCTGATCATGGACATTCCAGGCTCCAGAACAATGAGCCAAAATGAACTGTTTTTCTTTATAAATTACCCACTCTTACATATTCTGTTAGAACAATGGAAAATGGACTAAGACACTTGCCCAGCCCACAAGGAACAGGGAACAGCAGCAGAACCAGGATGAACCAAGGAGTCATACCTTAAGAACCATGTCATTATACTCTGAATGTCACATCCAGATCTGTCTGACAGGCAGCTGACAGGAAAAGAGGCTGGCTGCATGTAAGGCACAGCTGAGACGGATCATCCACATACCATTCATGTTCCAGGTAAAGGCATCCCGCAGCTTCTGCCCATCAATCTCCATGTCCAGCCGGATGGGCACCAGCACCTCAGGCTGAGATGCATTCTCATGAATCACAGCTGGGTCATGGTCATCAAAGCTAAAAGTGAAACAGCAACAACAGTCAGCCAGGGCACAATGCATCCCTTTGCCTGGGCCCCAAGAGATATGAGTTTTCAGTTTCCCTCTGTACCTCATGTCACTGCAAATGTGGCTGGAGGCAAAAGGCCACCACTCACAGGCACTTATCACCTACTGCTGAAGCCACACACATAAGGTCAGGAGAGGGCACAAAGCCACAGTCTAACTGCGGTGGCAGGGGCCGTAAATGATAAGCACCAACCTATCTGCAGCAAATGCTGTAACAGAGCAGAACCACATGCTTCATGGACACACAGGGAAGGGATAGGAAACTACTGACCTCGACAGTAGAACAAGACCTAGGTGTACTTCAATGGGAGATTCAAGTCCAAAGTGGGCAGGACTGTCACAGAAAGCTGCGGGAAAGGAGCAGAGCAGGAGAATGGAGGAACTGCTGAGGGAGCAGCCAACAGACTGCTGAAGGTGGAGAGATCATACAAAGGTGAGGTCCCGGAGACTCCGCAAAGCCAGGAGGTGCTGAAGTGCCAACAGGTCTCCATCTCTGGCTTTGGAAGCAGGCCCCTGCCCAGAGGGAGCCCCAAGACTCTGAGCCAGGGAGTACTCTATTTCAGGAAGACAAAGAGGGCAGAGACGGAGCAGGCGGGTTGATAAGAGGGTGCAGAGGAAACTTAAGGCATCTGTAGAACAGAGAAGATGGAGAGCAAGGAAAACACTTGGAATACCAAGCGCAAGTGCTCTGGGAAGTGGCAGGAATGCTGGAGACAGGAGTGGCTATTCAAAAGGGGAAGTGACAGCTAAATTGAGATGGGAGGTGGTAGGAAAGGAAAAAACTAGGGAGGAAGAAAGAAAGAAAAAAGGAACAAAGGAAGGAGGGATGAAGGTGAAAAAATAAGGTAAAGAAGGAGGGAAGGAGGGAGGGATGGGGAAGGAGAGAGGGGCAGAGGGAGGATGGGGTGAATCCAGAGACTGCAGAAGTCCAGAGCAAGAGCCAGCAGAGTGAGTGTGGGGCACAGCTCTGCGCAGCCTGATGGTAGTGAGGTGAGGCCAATGTTTCTGAGCAGAGCACAGCAGCAGCAGCAGCAGCAGCAGCGCCCCACAAAGCAGTCTGAAAGAACCCAGCCTCTGTTCCAAGTGTGACCGGAGTCTGGAGTATTCCTCACAGAGTTACATAATCTGCCTGAGCAAAGAGACCCACACTAGCTGTAGAGCTGAGACCACAGCAAGGAGGTGAGCTGGGTGCAAATACCCAGTGAGACCCAACGGGTAGCTGGCCAAGGGTGGCCCAATTCCAGGAACTTGGAAGGCTGAGCAAGTAGGAATCTGCCGAGACTGGACTTGTGGCATGTAAAAAAGAAGGAGGTGAGAAAGAGTTCCAGGCTCTTGGCCTGAGTAAGGGGAAGGACAGATGCCAAGCTTTGAGATGGAAAAGTCTGTAGGCAGTGTGTGGCTGAGGATGTAAAGGTAGCAGTTATGGGAAGTCTGGGCCTTGGATACAAATGTGGGTACAGGAGCCTGAAAAATGTTCCCTAAAAGACGTTTATGTCCTAATCTCAGACACCTGTGACCACTGCCTCACATGTCCCCAAAAAAGAGACTATGCAGATGTGACTAAGGGAAGGATCCTGAAACACTGTCCAGTTGGGCTATAAATTACATCACAGTCTCTTTTTTCTTTCTTTTTGGAGGTACTGGGGACGAACCTAGGGCCTTGCACATGCTAGGCAAATGATCTATCACTGAGCTGTATTCCCAGTCCTTTTTTATTTTTTATTTTTAACTCTGGGAAAGAGTCTTGCTAAGTTGCCCAGGTCAGCCTTGAATGTGTTCCTCCTGCCTCAGCTTCCACAGTAGCTAAGTGAAAGGTATTTGCCACAGCACCTGACTCACAGTGTCCCCCTAAGAGAGAACTAGAGGGAGATTTCATACACAGAAATGAAGAGGCCATATGATTATGGAAGCAGAGACTAGAATGATGTGGCCACAGGCCAAGGAATATAACAGCCACCAGAGCTGGAAGAGGCAAGGATCAGACTTGCTCTCTGAAGGAAACACGGTACTGCCTATACCTTGATTTGGATCCAGTGAAACAGATTTCAAACTCCAGCTTCCAGAACTGCAAGAGAATAAATTTGTGCTGCTTTAAGCCACCTAGTTTGCAGTGGTTTGCCACAGCAGTCACAAGGAACAGGTACAGTAGGAGTCCACGGACTAGATTCGCTGTGACCAGCTGCTGAGAAACAGAGGGCAGAGAAAAGTCCAGGGACTGTGCCCCTAGCAGCGTGACTGAGGGGCTGGGGAAGGGAGGAGAAAAAAGTAAGAGATCAAAGCAGGGAGAACCAGAAAGGCCGAGGAAAGCCAGAGACATCTTGGAAGTTGGGAGAAACAGTTTTTCAAGGGACAGGAAGCACTGGTGTAGTGTTTGGGATAACACAAGGTCACGGCAGATTTCTCTAGAAAGGAGACTAAAAATAAGAGGCATTGGAGGATGGAGGTAGACTCTACGTGCAGGCCCAGCATGGCAGCATAACTCACCATAGGGGGAAGGTTCTTTTCTTGTCCCGGCCCATGCGATTCCTATTGATGGTGGTGGAACATGGCACAGCATCCAGATGATGGGAACTGTTGGGCAGGGTGGGGACCCACTGGCTGTTCCTCTTGGCCTTCTGTTCCCTGGGGAATGCAACAAAAATGCTTGGTCAGACTAGGAGTCCAAGTCTGCCCAGCAGGCTGCGACTCATGCTCAGTGGACACTGTGCAGGGCTCCAGACTCCTGAGGAGGATGTCTGTGTACCCGACTCTGTGGGCCTCTGCTCCCCAGGCTTCACTGGCACCTAGAGGTATCTGGACAAGAAAAGGGCACGAAAGCATGCTAGACACAGCCCAGGGCCCAAGTTGGCTGCTAACCTTTTGCCGTGTACTACACTATGTACTAGGCTTGGCCCCGTGAAGGAATGTTCCCAATTGCGCAAAGGAGCAAAAGAGAGTCTTCCCAGAAGGGTGAACATCAGAGAAGAACATGGACTCAGGGTTCACTGCGTGTTCCAGAGCACAGGGGCAGTGGGGGTGATGGTGCCGCAAGGGGCTGGAAGCTGGAGATACAGAGGCCCCAATCATAAGGTCTCACAGACTCTATGAGAAACTATTATGACTTTCCTCACAAGAGCTTGTGCTGCCTTCTCCAGGGTCTTATCTTGTTCTTCCCTCTCTTACTCAGCCCAAGCTCACTCTGCAGAGCCAGTTTCTCTCTCATTCTTCACTTTTACTCTTTCAAATATTCTGCCCCTGCTTAAAAAAAGAAAAGAAACTGTCTATCCAGCAGGTGGCTGTTAGTCTCCAAAGGGGAGAAAATATGATCAAATTGTAATGATGATGATGAAGATGATGATGATGACGATGACGATGATTTTGAGAGAGGTTCTTACTTTGTTGGCCAGGCTGGCCCTCAACAGCTAGATTCAAGCAATTCCCACCTCGGCCTCCTCTGTAACTGGGACTACTGGCAGGCACCATTCACACCTGGCAGACTGTGACTTTAAATGTGGTGGCTACACTAAGATGGATGAGGCAAGGCTTCTGGTCTCTGAGCTTCCAGAACAGTAGAGATAAGAAGAAGAATTGGCAAATAGTACCTGGAAGGTGACCCCCAGAGTAATTTAAGTAACTTACATACCATGAATTACTCACTCTTTTGTCTGAATTCCAGGTTGCTTTTACCACTGGGAGATTCACAGAACTATTTTACACGGAGGCTCCAGTGCCACGTTAGACAGATGACAGCATTAGGTTCCCACAACACTATGAGTATTTGTCTTCCCTGACAAGACCATGAGCAACATTCACCTTTATATTCCCACCACCTGCACACAGTTCCTGCAATTACTGCCCATCACAGTTCACGGCAAGTGACAAGTTGCTCGACAACACTCTCCAAGGAGAACCTGGGGGAAGCAGGTCGCAGGCCTTTCTTCTTTCCACAAGTGGTAGAGGGCTCTTGGCTCTTTTAACTCTTTTTTCAAAAGCTAGGGCCATTTATACTTCCAACACTGAGGTCCAGGACCAACCCTTGATGATGACAGAGAGGGATATACAGCACCCACGTTACCAAGGACTACAGCAAATCTCCTATACTGCAGGTCTTGCTCTATCTTCTCATCAGCTTTAGAGACCTAGAACACATGGGGAATGTGGAATTAATATGCCCAGGGCCTAAGAGCTGGGAAGCAAGACCAGGGTCTCCATCTCAGCCTTTCTTGGCAAGTGGTTTACTCAGAGTACAAAATTTTAAGTAGAAAATTCCTAAGCCCTACCAAGATCAAGTGACTCCCCACCACTGGAGGCGGGTCTGGGAATATGGATTCATTACAACTTCAATGGACAAGTCCATTGAAGCTGGGATGGATACCCTCCCACAGCTTGTGCTGAGTTTCCACTCCTCATTCTTCAAAAATCTTGCCCTATCTTGGAAGCGTTTTTTCTCATTTCTAGGCCCAAGCCACTCTGCCAGCAGCCACTCATCTGGCAGCCATCTCAAATAAAGAATACAAATTGTGTTACAGATAACAGACAAAGCAAACATAAATATTCAATGGTGCACAGAATAAGAGAATCTAAATTATGAAATTCAACCTGGGTCTCACTACAAGATCCTAAGAGCTCCAAGAAGGAGCATCCAGCCTCTGTGTGGCTGCAATAGGATAGGGAGGCTGAAAAGCCCCTCGCCAGGCTGACTGAGCAGTGTGGAGCCAGCCAAAGCTGCTTTGCTTAAAACTCTGCTACCCCCTACAACTGTCATCCTACCTCCAGGGTGACAGAATTCTATTCCTTCAGCTGATCCTCATATGACATGATCATCAAGAAATATTTACCAACCCATAAAAGGTTCTCAGCTCACATGTGCAAATTTAAAAGTACTGTCCATATGTACATAATTTCCCTTCTGTGACTTCCCAGGAAGGTCTAGCCATCCTTATGTTCTTACTACATCCCTTGGGGGAAAAAGAATCTGCCGAGCACACGTCTACAGCACTGGCCAGGCTGGATGCATGCCACCTTTCTTGTCTGTGTACCCCTGACTCGGGGCGGGGGGGGAGTCATGAAAACAACCCAATAGCAAAGTTGACAGAAAATCTGGAAAGAAATTATTTTCCACAACCACGTCACTCTGAACAATAATCCTTCTTCCCTGTCAGTGCTCCCAGGTTTTTGTGCATACAAACACATTTTTTCTCGAGAGCTAGAAGCACAGGGTGGGTAGGTACAATCTGGTATTCTGTACATCTCACTCATGTGAGCCACATCTCAGGTTCCTGCAGAGGCTACTTAATTATGACATGCAAGGGCACACCCCAGTCCATCAAAGTGGGAGTATCCTCCAATACCTGCCCTTTCCCTAAGGCTGCACACTCACTGGCTCTGTAGTTTCCATTATTATTCACAACTCTCCAAAGAACATGTACATGTAATGAGCTGATTTACTTGGTTCTTTTAAATTCTTTTTTCTTCTATTCATTTGTTTGTTTTGAGATAGGGCCTTGCTATGTAGCTCAGGCTAGCCCTGAACTTGCAATCCTCCTGCCTCAGTCTCCCAAGTGTTGGAATTATAGGCTTGCATCATCACACCCAGCTTATTTTTAAATTATTTCTAGTTCTATCACACTTTTCAAAGTTCTTTGTTGCTTGTTTTTTGAGTTGCTAGGTTTCTGAGTGAATGGTAAAGCACTTTGTACTTAGCAAGCACAGGGACCTGGGTTTAATCCCAGCACCTAAAAAAATAAGGTTACACACAAGGACAAGCATTCTTCCTATTGTTTGTTTTCCCCTTGTATTTTCTGGATGTGGACCATCCTTTATTTTTTTACCTGTTGGGGACTGGGAGTGTAGTTCAATGGTAGAGCATATGCTCATTAGGCACTGGATTCAATCTTTAGCACCATGAAAACAAACAAACCAAATCTACTAGAGCAGTGATGGCGAACCTTTTAGAGTTTTTAATGATACAAACAGCCCACTGTGGCATGTGTGCTACAGTTTCGCCACCACTGCACTAGAGTATCCCAGTTTTTCTTATAAATCTGAATATATAGGTAAAGACTACAACACAGGACATTTCTAATTACTTACCTTTTTAATTGCCGTTCACTATAAATATTAAAGGTTCTAAATTTTTATACATTGAAATCTACTGCTTCTTTCATTTGTGACTTTATTTGAGCCATTAATTTTTCTGACACATAAGTCCTACTTTCAAAGCAATCCTAATCACTCTCCAGAATTCCAGATTTGGCCCTATATTTCTTAGGAATGCCAAAGACACAGAAGAAACTTAGAAACTTGGCTAAGACAATGGTAAGCACAGTGGATGAAGTACTGAAAGACAGTTCAATTCAACTTCATCCTAAGCTGTTTGTGAGTGAGAGAGAAATCCCATGGTGTCCCCGGAGCATACCTGAGCCAGGAGCACATTACCTGAGGTAGGTGGGGGGCTCCGTGCTGATGGACACAGCCTTGTACTTCTCATCATTGCCGTCAAGAATCTCTTCCACCTCAGAGGCTTTTAACAGAGTCACGCTGGTGGCAAGGGTGGTATATCCATGATCTGTAAGTGGAGAGACACTACTGCGGTTACTCTGCTGGGAGTGGTAGCAAACAGCAGCCAGCCAACTGGATATAGCACATCAAGTCCTCGCATGCAGAAAGTGGGAAAAGCAAGGTATAAAACTTACTACTGCTGAATGCTGGCCTCTTCCAAACGGGCAATCTGGATGGAGGGCTTTATTTAGAAGTTCAACTGAGTAAAGCCTCCACTGGGACTGACTTGGACCAATGTGCTCCAGAGCACTGGCTCAGGGACAGAAGAAATGCTTGGGGCAGCTGCAGTACTAGGAGCTGCAGCACAAGCCACTAGGGCTCAAGAAGCTCCAGAGGAATACCCCAGTGGGAAGAGGTCGGACACCGCCGCAAACCACAACATGAAGCAAGGTAGGGAGATGGAATGAAAGATGAGTAGTACTTTTCTTTTAAAACAAGAGCCGAGAGAGTTGGAAAGAGCTGCTTCACACCAAACAGGAATTCCTGTCCCCAAGCCAGTATGGAGTTGCTAACTGGAAAACAGGACAGATTCTTGGCAACTTGACCCCTAGCTCTTCTCTTGGTCAAGAGCTGTTACCTGTCCGTGGCCCAGTCTGGCTCCTCCTAGAGGAATCAATAGGTTATGGGGAAGGTATCTCCAAAGCACAAGGCAAAAGCGTCACCAAGACTTCACCAAGGACTTGAGGAGGGGAAAGCAAAGCTAGGAAGTCACTGTGTTAGTGACTGGTGCTCCACTTGGGGCAGAAAGGGACACAAAGGAAACTGTTTTAGGCAAATGAGTGGAAATGTTATAGCAGCGGATAAAAGGCAGCTCTGGCTCCTGCGTTAAAAGAACCCCTAGTCTGCCCACGGTGGACAAAACCACAGCAGCACCTACAGACATACCAGAGGGGACAGACTGTGAAGCACCACATGCACGTGCGTGCATGTACACACACACACACACACACACACGCACGCACGCACGCACGCACACACACACTTGGGCCCAGGGCAGCTCTCTCCAAGGCGCCACTGCTAAGTGGGAAGCAGTTTTGCCACCTGCAAAATGGCACACTGCATCTATATCCAATTGTTTCCATGGAAGTGTCTCCTGACAGAAGCTCCAGGAATCTCTGAAGAGCATCTCTGCCCTGCACAGAGCTGCCATGACCCAAAGCATGCTCACTTCAGTAGTGTCAGGCGCTCTCTAGCAAGCCCTAGGCACACAGCAGGCCACATGGAGCAGGGACATGCACATGAGCTTAGCACGCTGGCTGCCGGCATGACATGCTATGGGATGGATGTGTTTTGAGAGGCAAGCAGTGAAAGCCCAAGAGGGGAGTGGGGGCTGGGGCCACCACCCACCACTAGAGCTGCATGAAGGATGACTATGGAGACACGCCCACGGCAGATGGTAGAGCATCACAGCATTCCTAAAACGTTTTGAGACCAACGTGTCTTCACAGCACCTGCTACTGTCCCTACCTGGGCCCGCTCACACACCCACTGGCCCAGCTGGAAAGACCTGACAGTGGATCACCAATAGCTCCCAGAGCCATGCTCTTACCTGAGCCTCATATGTGTGCTCGAAGGGTGGCCCCACCCCTAGGACGCTCCCTGCCTAAGGTCAAGGCTGCAGTGAAGACACTGGAGTGAAAACGTTTTATCTTCAAGACATAAGCGAGTGGTTTTGAAACAGTTTTACAAACCCTCGTGAAGACGCACCCTTAGTGTTAGGTTTTGTTTTTTTACCATGTGACGATGCAACTATTTTCTTCCTCTCTTCCACAGTGGCTAGTCGCCTCCAGAGTGAGGGGTATCTCTTGTACAGAGAACCTCGGAACATACGGAGGTAGTTTCCCACCTATGAGTAAAGCAAGAAGGCTTATTATGAGGGTCACATCTCCATGTGAAAGGGGAGGGTCCTCTTCGGCTGAATCTAGTGTCCAATAAACAGGCTTCAAGGTGGCTCCCAGGCACCAAGTTTTTAGCAGCAAATAAAACACATTCTGCTGACATCAAGGGTTCAACAGCAGTGCACATCTGGCCTACATCTGTGCATCCTGACAACAGAACCAAGTTCCAAAAGACCTGACCAGATGTCTGCAAGGGAGGTCCTCTGAGGTTAGTGAGAAGCCTCCAAAGCTTAGCAAGAAGCTCACGATGATTTTGATTTTGGACTAAGGATCTCTGGCACTTTCCAGAAATACAAGGCTTTTTTGACCTTCTTTTATCTCAAGAAGCAAACTTTGAAATTTTTATGATGTAATAAAACACCAAAAAGGTCTTCTAATTTTAGACAGATGCAGGATAATTTTCCCCCATGGCCTCTGTTGCTTTCTTTAGTAACAAAAGCCAAACCAGGGATACCAAAGGAATTTTCCAAAGAGTCTAAAGAGCATTACTGGAGATCACCAGACTGCCATATAAATCATCACTTCCCCAAACAATACCTTTGGTTTGTTTATACCGAAAGTACAACTTTCCTCATGAAAAGAAGAAAGGCAGTCTTGGGGCTGGGGATTTAGCTGAATGGTTAGAGTGTTTGCCTAGCAAGCACAAGGCCCTGAGTTCGATCACCAGCACCAAAAAAAAAAAAAAAAAAAAAAGAAAGAAAGAAAGAAAGAAAGCTAGTCCTAAGGTCTTTATAAAGACACCCCATGGTCTCATTAACTTTTCAGAAAAGATCACTCCAGAGTCACATTGTGGGAAACAGCCATTGTGGATGAGGTGCCAGGTGCTATGACCTGTAATTATTTTCCTGTTCTGAGGTCTCCTTATTCCTCTGTTGGCATTTGTGAACTCTGTCCTATAAAAGGATCACTTCCATTGTTTTTCCCATTCTATCTACGCAGGATATTTATTAAAAGTGTGCTGCTCCATTTCTCACTGATGAACGTTTTATATGACTAACAACCAGAGCTGATGAACACAATGAGAGAAGAACAGTCACAGTAATCCCTCATGTGCCACACACAGAGTGCAGACCCCTCACTGCTACTTAGTGTGTGTGACATCACCAGCCAAGGGTAAAAATACACGGAGGTTTTGAAAAGAAACTGAAATACCAGCCACATTAATTCCATCAAGGTCCTGTAGGGCTCTTGGATCCCAGACCCTTTCCATGGTCCCTTTAGAACTTAGGACACTGAGGTTTGCCTTCCTGGCTTTTCCGAGCGTTTGTCCTCTCTGGATCTGGGCTTTCTAAGTGTAAAATGAAGATGCCGAACTTGGGCGCTTCATACGATGTTCTCAGCTCTATGACTCTGTCTTGGTAAATCTAACCACCTTGCAGATACTGGGAGAAGAGTGATACACAGCAACTGAGAGATGCCCTCCCAAAGTAGCTCAAGGATGTCATACAGAGATACTGTCTATGTTGCTATAGCCACCCTGCCTCTCTGAATACAGAGCCCAGGGACTTCCAATTCTGTTACTGGAGCTACTGAACAGAAATAGTGCTGTGACCTTGAACCATTCCCTAACTTCCAAAGGTCTGATGACCTTTAAGCTAGACCCCAGAAAGCCAACTCCCTCTCCATTTTGGTCTCAGCATGACTATTCTCACTCAGGAAGGCTAGGAGTGAAGAGGCTGAAAAAGAAGACTAGTTAGCCTAAAATGTGTTTAGGGGAAGATCTTAAGAGATCTTTAGAGCTGGGGATTTAGGTCAGTGGTTAAAGTGCTTGCCTTGCAAGCAAAAGACCCTGAGTTCGATCCCCAGCACCAAAAAAAAAAAAAAGAGACATTTAACATAAACATCTCATTATACACATGAGAAAAATGACATCAGCTGGGGGTACAGCTCAGTGGTAGGGCATGTGCAAGGTCCTGGATTTGACCACCAGCATCATCATCCCCAAATAGGAAAAAAAAAAAAAAAAAAAGCTGAGCATGGTGGTACACAAGGTAATCCCAGCACCTTAGGAGGGTGAGGCAGGAGGATCACAAGTCTAAACTCAGCCTATGCAACTTAGGGAAATTGTCTCAAAATAAAGGCCTGGGATATAGCTCAGTGTGAAGGCTCTAGGTTCACTCCCTTGTATGGCGGGGAAAGTAAAGGGTGCAGAACTTAGCTTCCCAAGGTTCTTCCTACCTGAACCTGTGCTGTTTCTCATCTGCTCCGCCAAATGCCTGAGAGCTTTCTTTTCAAAAGTACCACCCACTCAGAAGCAAAGCCACATGAATTATTTTTCACTCATTAGATCAGATACAGGTTTCTTTAAACAACCTACCCAATATCACATACTGAGATTCAACTATCTTTTAGAACAGGTGCCTAGCGGCTAATGATCATTCTAAGCTGTGGTGGATGGATTGGCACTGGCTCCATGTCCCCAGCACAGTCAGTCATCTTGGAACAGTAACATTTAAGTGATAATGTAAAAATGTTATTCCACCCTGCCCTTTTCGTTTTATAAAACTTTTATTAAAAAATGGGAAAAAAAGTTCTGATGCTACTGACATCATTGGTTTCATAATCTGATACAGCTAAGACAAAACAGGAAACATGGGGTGTCCTGAAAAGTTCAGGGTGACCATTATGAGTTTCATTCAGCATGCTCTGCTTAACTGTACAAAAACAAAAACAAAAAGCAAAGTGAATGAAATGTTGGAGTATGATGCTGAAAACTGATGCATAGAGAGGTGATTCTTGGCATTCTATGACACAAACTCTCCGGGTTGGCACTTGCCTCCTTACATGAGAGAGTCTACTGCTTGGCATTGCACGTCTGAATTTTACATTCATAATTGTTTAAACAAAAGGAATATAAACGACTTGAATACTGCTGGTAGACCTAAAAAGGCTAGTTTGAAATAATCTGCAAAAGCTTAATACACTCAGGAAAAACCTATATTGAAAGGCCAACTTCTGGGTTTTCCTAAAGTCAGCAGTCAGTTCCTAAAATCAGCTTGAACGCTTCCACTTCTAGACAAAGATTAAAGATCTTTAGATCTTTCCCCTGTAATAATTCAGAATCAGGTCACCGATATCCAAAGTGTCAGTTGCTCCCGAACTGCTGAAAGATCTAGCTCCTGGCACTGGGACCTTATCCATCCAAAAGCAAACATCCTTCTCTCAACCTGTTCCCTCAGACAAAGATCAAAACATCTCCACCGCCCACCTCAAAGGCAAAAAACACAAAAGGGCTGAGGCCTTTCTGAGCCTCAGACTCACAACCGGAGATTTCAGGACCCCGTAGGGAGGCACGGGGGAGGGGTGCACCAGAGATTGGCAACATCAGAAAAGATTCCAGAGCAGTAGTGCGCCCCGGCCCCCCGCCCCCAAGAGCCACAGGGGATAATCGGACATTCCACTTCTTCGCTTCTGGCTGGGGTCGTACCAACTCAGAAACGGAACCAGGGGCATCCTAAACCCGGGCAGCATAGTGAGTCCCGGACGCCCTGGTAAAGGGTGAAAGAACCCAGATCCTGCACACAGGGGCGGACCCAGCCGCGCGGCCAGACCACGCCCAACGGGGCACGCCCCACAGGCCCAAGCACGCGCCCGTCCGCCGCCGCGATGAATGGAGACGCGCGCTCCCGCTCCCGGAGCACAGGTCCGCCCCAGGGCTCCCGCGGGGCCGGAGCCGGGGAGGGTGAGAACACGCCGGGGGCTACCTCGGAGCCGATCATGTAGAATTCGCCGTCGTCCTCCAGCTGGAACTTGACGGGCTTCTGCCCGAAGGTCTTGCTCAACGCCATCATCATCATTGCGGCAGTGGGGGTGGACGGCCGAGGCCGGGCTGGGAAGGATCAGGAAGGCTGGGGCGGGGCCGGAGGGCACAGAGTTGAGGAGAAGCAAGGCCGAAAGGCAAAGGCCGGGCCGGGCTGGCGCTCGCGCCACCACCGGGCTCCTCAGCTGCCGCCGCGACTACGACCAGGCCGCTCTTAGTGCGCATGCGCGGGCGTTGACGCTAACGCGCGCGCCCCCGCCGCCTTCCGAACAAAAGGCCAGGCTCGTCCCCGTTGACGCCTTAAAGGAATCTGGACTCGTTTCTCTTCGACTGCAGGCTGCATCCTAAGTCTGGTTTAGTGGAAAGATTCTCACGGACAGAAATAGCCACCGGGGCTTTCCCTGACTCAGGCGATGGCTTTTGTAATCTCACAGCGAGGACTGGCTCTCAGCCCAGGAGCGAAGAAAGGAAATGAGGCCTGAAAACCCGGAAGAAGACTTATCTGAAAGCCTAAGTGGTCTGAGCATGTTTTGTGACCTCAGGGTGGTGCCTCAATTTCCCCACCTCAAAAAACGCAGTGCGCCTGAGCAGATAAAAGGGCTCCTAGTGGACCTGGGGGTTTAGCTCAGTGGTTAGAGTGCTTGCCTCACAAGCACAAGGCCCAGAGTTCAATCCCAGCACCAAAAAAAAAAAAGGACTCCCAGGAACAGATACCCCAGTTGTGAGCCCACAGCTGTTTCTGTGGCTGTGGGGATGGGCAGAATGACAATACTGGGTTGGGGCTGGCTTGGGCAAAGGCTCTGGGGTTTAGCAATATTCAAAGGCCCAGGTGGTATTTGGTTTGGCTGGTGCATCAGATGAGCGTTGAAGAGAAGAGACACCTTCTCCATTCTTTTCTCAGCTCTTTGCTGTGTGCGTACAAGCCTAGCCCTGCCTTGCTCTGTCCCATGGCAACCCAGAGGGTCAACCAACACGAAGGAAAGTGGCAAAGCAGTTCATGTATCTGAACAATGCTGTGAGCTAAAAATGACCCGCTAATGATGATTTTACACAATTTAGTCCAATAAAATTGCAACTGTGATAGTGTGATAGGTGTTTTTTGTTTTTCAATACTGAGAACCGAATCCAGGGCCTTTACACTGAGCCACATCTGCAGATATGCACATATCTCTCTAAATAGATATCTAGATAGATATAAATCTCTCTCTCTCTCTCTCTCTATATATATATATACACATATATATATTTTTTTAAAACAGGGTCTTTCTATATAGTTTAGGCTGGCCCTGAACTCACTGTGTAGCCCAGGCTGGCCTCAAGCATAGAAATCTTCCTGCCTCAGCCTCCTGAGTGCTGGGATTACACCCATGAGCCACCATGCCCAACCTTTGAATACTTTTTTGAGACGGCGTTTTGCTATGTCACTGAATTGGCAAGTTGCCTGGGTTAGGCTCAAACTTGCAGTCCTCCTGCCTCACCTTTGCAGAGTGCTGGCCATACAAGCATGCACCAGGCTCGATATGTTCTATTTTGAAGAAGACACACGGGCCTAGGAAGGCAGTGCAAGGAGCTGCTGGACAATTGGAAAGGGTGGTGGTAGTAACCATGAGTTCTGTTGTGTTCTCACAGCAGTGGGAATGATCAAGATATTTTAGGATAGGGCTGGGTTATGGCGTGATCAGATAAAATGACTACCACTTTGGTGGATGAACTGAAGAGGCGGATGGGGAAGCAGCGAACTAGTTAAGAAGCCACTGAAGCTGTCCCTCCAGATGTAATGGAGGAATAGAGCAGGAGAAGCCTTGAGCACTGTGACCTAGGGCCCAGAAGCTTGGGGAAAAGAGGTTTCAACCCTAGCTCCCAGCCCAGGGCCCACCTTAGCCAGGCTTCCCCATCCTGGCTACATAGTCAAAGAGAGAGCAGACAAGCAGGTAGAAAATGATTATGTTTAATGATAGTCCTCAGTTTGGAAAAAAAAAAAAAAAGACTTTGTTTTGTACACTTTACACACATTTACATCGCTTTGGATACCAGTGCTAGAATGAGGGCTTCAGGAGGAAATGACCTGGACAAGACTGAGGTATGTTGAGGCCTCCAGGGCTCAGGGTCTCCAGGGGGAAGCAGCCCCCACCCCAGCTGGCTGTGGACATTTTGGCCTGAACCCTGGGGAAGAGATCTCTAGGATCACCAGGCAGAAGGTGGCCAGATCCAAGCATCTACCCAGAGTTGACATCTCTGGAAAGGACCCTCCCTGGAAGCCCAGTTGCTTGGCCAGAGCAGAAGGCCACGGGGACCCTGGCACCCCAGCGCCAGCACCAGTACCTAACAGGAACCTCACAACAGGGATAGAGTGAGGACATTGTAGTTCCCTGTCCCTGCTGTGGTCCTACCCTGAGGCACAGGGATGGAGACCCAGGTTTGGCCGTGACCTGTACAGGTGGGTATAGCTGGCCCGAGACCACCCTCCTTTAAGTAATGCTAAAGTGTCCCTACCCAATCTGAGACAGTTGCTGGCAGCTGACCACGACCCGCGTGGTCCTCCCTGCAGTTGTCATGGTGATTGTACCCCTATCCCACCCCCCTGAGGCAACATGGGCGCTGTCCCACGCCTGATCCCAGAGCCACAAAGGTGGCTGTGGGTCTCTATCCTGATATAAGTGGCCTGGCAGGGGTCGGAATCCCTGAAGGCATCCAAGACATGGTCAGCGGAAAGTGTTGGCAGGCTCAGCACACCCAAAGAAGTCAGGGCCCACAAGACGGGGGAAGCCCTCCAGAACCTTCACCTTCACAGGGTCAAACTTCCAGTAGAGGTGTCCTCGCAGGAAGTAGGCATATCCTGAAGAGAGAAGAAGGTCAGGCCTATGTAAGTGGACACTGGGCCCCGTGCCTGCCTATCAGGCTGTGCCCAGGGCCAGGTACAGGGGAAAATGGGGTGAGAAGGCCTTGGCTACTGCCAAGTTTCTTGAAACCTGCAGGTTCCACAGCTAGCCTTCTAGAATCTCTTTTCCCTCCAGGCAGCCCTTCTGTCTGCACCAGGGTCCAGCCCAAGGTAACACCCAGCCTGGCAGATGCCAGGAGCTTCAGGGTTCAATTCTTATCTCTGAAGAAAGCAGATCTCACTCCCCTCACCAACATCTTTGTCACCCTACTTCCCCATCTACCAATCAGACTACTAAGGTGGCATCCTGGAATTTCAGAGCCCAAGGTCACACTAAGTGGGTCCCAATGGGTCTCTCAGTAGGTCCCAATGAGGGAAAGCTCAGAAGCAAAGATGGGCTGGGAGGTGAGATCACCGGGCTTTGAGTTCTATCCTGGCTCTAGGCTTCTGTGCTTGGGGGAGGCCAGTTTGCCCAGTAGTTAGAAGAGACTGTTTGATGGGAGTTCTGGCTCTATCACTGTCCATCTCAGTGGCCCCAGCAAGGGACCTGGGCCTTCTTTGCCCCTTTGAAAACTGGGTTCATGGTACATGCCAGTAATCCCAGCATCTCACTCTGGGAAACTGAGGCAGGAAAATTACAAGTTGGAGCCTAGCCTGTGCAACTTAACAATATCCTATCTCAAAATAAAAATAAAAATATCCCTCAGTGGAAAGACCCTGGGTTCAATCCCCAGTTGGAAAAAAAAAAAAAAAGGCTGTGGCTGAGGGAGCTAGGCTAGTCCTTGCACCTCTCTGGCCCTCAGTCTCCTCATTTGCAACATGGGTTATAGCACCAGCTGGCTATCAGGAGGGTAAATGGTGCTGGACAAAGGACCTGCAATGAAGAGTTGGGTCTCCTGAAGTAGGTGTGAGGGCCCAGCCACCACCTGGTGGGAGATGTAGCCACTGCACCCACATCCCACCAGCCCCCCCCCCACAACGCACCATCAGCATCCTGGAAGGCGGCATCAATCTCAGGGGGCACCCCTCGCCAGTCAGTGGCCCGGCGGGGCACAGGACTGTCCACACGGTGGGTGCTGGGGTGGAAACGCCAATAGTCCCCGCCTCGGAAGAAGTAGATCTTGTTCTTCTCAGAACCCCAGACCAAGGCAGCATGGACTGGGGACTCCACCAGGCCCAGCTCAGAGAGGGGTGCAGGGCCCAGGACTGGTTTCTCACCGTCGTACACCCAGTACTGAGCACCTGCCGGACAGTGAAGGCTGCAAGGAGCTGTCAAGCCACCGCTGCCACTCCCAACCACTGTGGACCTGCTGGGCCACCACCACAGACTCTCCCGGCCTCAGTTTCCTTGTCCATGAAACCTATGGGCCAATAATGCCTGTTCACTACCTCTGCCCCCAAAGGGAGATTGGAGCCAGCTGGAAACACCAGGCAGCGAAGGCTATAGAGTAGCTCATAAATGAGGTTATTCTAATCAACAGAGGGCTGCTCTGTGTGTGTGTGTGTGTGTGTGTGTGTGTGTGTGTGTGTGTGTGTGTTTTCTGCTCTTTCCCCCAGGATTTGGCTGCCTATCAGAAATGCCTGCTGACCACCCCCTGGCCCAGCCCCTGCTGCAGAACATCCCTGGCTGCAATGGAACCCACACAGTCTCCCGTGCCACACCTTTGTTTATGAAGTCCCACCACCTGGAATGCCCCAGGCTCTCATCTCTGCCAGCTGAGAGTGGAAAGTACAAGCTCCAGGTCACCAGACCTGGATCAGATCCCTGCTGTACATTTTCCAAGCTGTACCCTCACGTGAGTCACTTCACTGCCTCTAGAACCCTACACCTGTTGGGGATTTATCTCAGTGGTTAGAGTGCTTGCCTAGCAAGCATAAAGCCCTCAGTTCGATCCCCAGCACCAAAACAAACAAACAAAAAAAACCTATTTAGAACCCCACACACAAGGGGTAGCTTTGATGATAGAATGCAGCAATACACATGGTCCCCCAGTATACAATACCTTCAGTGCTACTCTGATCTCAGGAGCTGCCTCCTTGGGACCCTCCCAGCTGTGACCAAAGAATGAGCCATGCTTTCGCTTGGCTGTGAGTCTTTGGGGAAACTTCTCCCTTCCCATTGTGTCCCTGGTGAGCTGTTTGTCTGTTGCTACCCTTGGTTGTGACATTCCTGGCTCCGGAAGTCTCTTGAGCTGATTTCCAAACCCCACTTACCTTGGAAGAACCAAATGTGGCCCTGGGCATCCTCAAAGGCTGCATCCACTCGGCTGGGTAGTCCCTGCCAATGGCGAGAGGCCAGTGCAGGATACCCGGGCTGTAGCCGGCCACCACGAAGCCTCCACACAAAGCCCGCCTTGAAGAAGAAGAGCTCGCCTCTGATGGTGGAGACAGCATCAAAGGAGGCCTCACAGGCATCTGGTGGAGTTTCTGGCTGGTGTGGGAAAAAGGGGCCAGAAGAGAGCCCACACTGAAGCCACAGAGGCCAGCAAGGGTTGAGGGGGGCACTGGGACAAGGCCTCACCTCTTGTCTTTGCTCCCTTCCAAGCCTCACCTCCAGTGGTGCAATCTCGTTGGTGTCTGTTCCATCTTGGGGGCCCAGGACTGGGGCATGGGGGGTGGGGGCCAGCTGTGGCCGGCCATATAAGTGCTGGATGCCTCTGCGGTCATCTGGGCTGAGGCTCAGTGGGTAGCGGAAAGTGTAGAAAGGGGACATAAGGGCCTTAGCTGCTGTTGTGTGTTGCAGCCCCAGTACATGGCCAAATTCATGAGCTGCCACCTGCAGTAAGTCTGTGCCTGGAAAAGGGAGGTGGGTAAGCAACACCCTCCCCCATGCCTCCTGCTGCAAGTCACCCAGGCTCCAGACCCCAACTCAGGGACCTTGGCAAGTGCCCATTCTCTATAATCGCCAGTTGCCCCATCTGGAAATGGGTTGCCAGGCCATACCCTGGTTGTCCCCAATAGTCCAGGTCTCGTCATAGTCGAAGTGGACGTCCCCTTCTCGGTGGGTCTTGGGGAAGAAGGCGTGGGCCAGGATGCCCCCAGGCCCATCAAAAGGCAGGTTGTCCCCATGCCAGTACCTGTGGGTGGGTGGGTGGGGGCAGAGTCAGTGGCTGCTGGCAGTGGGGTGTGTTCCCGGAGGGGTCCCAGGCTGCAGGTTCACCTGGTGAAGTCGATCATGATGTCAGCATGGCCCTCATGCACCTCGGTGAAGGTGAGTGGTGTCACCTCGCTCCATACCTGTAGGGCCTCTGCCACCGTCTGCTGCACCTGCTCCCGCACCAGCTGCCACGGGAACCGGAGGATTCTGGGGGGAGGCGGAGCAGTCTGAACCTGGGGCAGGGAAGCTCCTGATGATGAAGGAGCAAAGTTGCCCTTGAATGCTCAGTATGTATATGCAAGGGCGAGGGCCAGGTGCGCTCTGGGCCTCAGGTGTAGCCAAGCAGTCTCCCTGGCCGTGCAGGTGCATCTTTTGTGTGGGGCTTTATGTTTTTAGGTGTATACAGCTGTCTGCATTTGGTGGAAAGAACACAGGACCATGAGTCCTGAGACCTGGCAGTGTCATTCACTGTGGGGAGACCCTGGTTCCTTAAGCCTCATCTTTGTTCCCAGATCCCCACCCAAGAAATTCCCAAGGCTCCTGAGTTCCAATGCTGTGTGACACCAGACCATTCTTCTCTCCCAGGCTAAGTCTCAGCTTCCTAATCACCTGTCCAGGAGCCTCTCTCATCATCTGGAGAAGAGCAGGCTACACCCTGTCCCTGTTCGCCATGGCTTACACCTACACGTGGCCTAAATTGTGATGGTAGATTTGAGCAACATCCCTGGGAAGACAGGGCTGGTTCTGTGCCCCATTCACCACAGAGTCCTGGGCCTGGCCTTTACAGGTCCCCAGTAAAGCCTGCTGAGTGACAAAACACCTGTCTCCAGGCATATGCTGAGACTTTGGGTGATGACAGAGGGTGGCACCTGTGCAGCAGTGGGGTATGGGTCTGTGTGTGTCTAAGACAGGTGTCAGGTTGTGGGTCCATGGATGGCTGGGGCACGTGGATGGGCCTGTTAGCCATGTAGATCAAGTCCTGCATATGTCTCAGGAAGCAGGGGCGAGGGGCAGCAGGCTCTCACACAGACACACAGTCCTGCTGTCATGGCCTCTGGCCCCTACCTGTAGGTGAGGTCTGTCTTCTCCCAGCGCCCACCAGACAACACGAAGCGCTTCTGCCGGTTGCGGGCACTCAGCCCATCGGGTGGGTCAGGCACACCACATCGTGGAGGCCTGGGGCCACCAGAAGGCTGGGGAACCTCCTGAGCAGCAGAAGCAGATGCCAGGCTCCTAGACAGAGCTGCATGCCAGGGCTGCTGCCCTCTACTCACAGGATGATAGTAACGGGTGTCCTGGTCAAGAAAGAGGACACGAGGGCTAGGTTAGACTTCAGGTCCTCATGGCCCCAGTTAGATATACGGCTCATTAGCACAGCCATGTGCAGCCCCGGTACACTATGTCACTGGGAAAAGTGAGCCGCTGGCCAAGGCACCTGCGCACAGCAGGTCCTTTTGGCTGTAGGCTGACACTCTGATTTCCTGACATCTTGTTCCAAGACATCAAGCTTCCTCTTCCTCCCTTCCTTCTTCTCCCTTTCCTGCCTGTCACCAACCTTAGCTGCTTAGGCCAGAGTGGCCTGCATGGAAAGACCCTGAGCCCATGAGCCCCCCCCCATTGTGCTCTCCATACATATTCAAAGTGGACCCACAAACCTGTCAAGGAAACACCAGACAAGCTCCACCAGCCCTCAGCAAACTCATTTCCACCTCCCTTTCTTCGGGTGTCTGCTGAGCTCAGACATACCTGGTCCCCAGTTACATGAACAATCTGCCCTTTCTCCTGCCCAGGAGGCTCCATACTCCTCCCCCAGCATGGACGAGCTACAGCTCTATCACGTGGCTGTCACCTGACAGATGGCGGTAATAAACCCACCCCAATGGTGTTGATTTGAAGATGAGACAAGGTGGTGTGTCTTGAGCACTTAGCACAGGCTCAGGCACCTACGAAGGGCACGCCAGCAACCAAGGTCTGATTTCTTTTCTTAGAAGGGGTGCTGGGGATTGAATCCAGGGTCTCGTACTTTCTATCACTGAGTGACATCCCCAAATCCCTGAGGTCCGATTTCTAGCAGAGAT
Organism: Hystrix cristata; assembly: GCA_004026905.1. NCBI lineage: Eukaryota > Metazoa > Chordata > Mammalia > Rodentia > Hystricidae > Hystrix > Hystrix cristata. The sequence goes on from PVJO010019691.1 coordinate 28,313, forward strand.
GTCCTGCTCACATCCTCCAGGGCTGGGCACACAGTGGGAGCTAGATCTGTGATGTGCCTGCCTCTTTCATGTGGGGAGGGGACGCAGACAGTCAGTAGCCACCCAGGCCCACCCTGCCAAAGCCCCAAGACCACGGATGACAATTCTGACCTGAGATGCATCCTCTTGGCCTCTGCAAGTCCCCAGGGCAGAAGTCACAGTTTTCATGCATGAGAAAAGCAGAAGCTCAGAGAGGTTACCCAGGAAGGGAATGTCAGGGCCAGGTAAGGATTCTGATGCCCCAGGCCAAAGGCAAGGACCTGGATGGAGATACTGCACCAAAGCCAAGTCTCCTCCTGGGCTAGAGAGGAGGGACAGAGCCACGCTGTTTGCTGAGAACTTGGCACCTGTCTGTCTGAGCCTGTCTGATCTGGGCGGGTGTAGCCTTCCCACAGCCATATTTGGAGTGGGAGCCTGGCCATTCAGACTCCACCCTCAGCCTCAGCCCCTGGCAGCTTTCCCAGGTTCCAGAGCTCAGATCAGGAGCTCTCAATTCCAGAGCTGAGGACTTGACTTTTAAAAATGCTCCACAATAAGCCGGGTGTGGTGGTATATGTCTGTAGTCCCAGCACTCAGGAGGCTGAGGCAGGAAGATTGCCAAGAATCTGAGGCCACCCTGGGCTCCACAATAAAGGGGAATTCTAGACCATCAGGGGGTACTTGGAGTTACTTGGGCTGTGAGGCCCTAAACCCATTTCCTCCTAATTTCAAGGCCTGCTTAATGCATGGTGTCCTGGTATAACATAGCTTCTCTCGATTGTGATTCCAGCTGATCTTGGGCTACCTGCTAATAAGTACTTGTCACCGTGGTGGGCTAGGACCCTGCCCACAGCTGCACCCACATAGAACCTCTCACCAACTCCACCATCACTGTGTCCATTTCTCAGATGAGGAAGTGGAGCAACTTGCTCAGATATCATCCAGCAGGGCATAGACCCTCACAAGCTACCCCTCCCCTGCTGTCTGCTCTGCTCTCTGAGGCTTGTCTATTCCCTGGGGGAGGGACCCAGGCTGACCTCATCTTGATGGCAGAAGAGAAAGAATGGGAAATTATTAAGCGCATGATATTCCCCAAACACTTCGCTGGTGGGCTCAGGGAGTCCCATACCCCCATGCTCTAAGGGGGTGACAATGCTTATCTGAGGTTGCATATTGAGGGTGTGGACACCAGTCTGTGTGACCAAAGGCAAGGGCCTGCCCACCCACTCCAGCCTACAGGAATAAACACACCCTACAAGGGTTCTGGTCCCCTGGAACCCCTACCAGCCCAGAGCCCAGCCTGCCAGCTCTATACCAGAAATCTCCTCTCTCCTCTGTTCCCTAGTGATGCTCAGTGCAGTCAGCCCTGAAGGGAGGGAAGATTGGGGACACACATCTCACTGCGCCTTCCTCTTTTTCCTCCATGAGATACTGAGTACTCCAGCCAGACCCCTGGATCATGGACAGCACTCTCAGTGGAGCACACACAGTCAAGCTCTAAGGTTCTGAAAGCCTAGTTCTATGCCATTATGACAGTGGACAAGTCGCTGTCTTCTTCTAGCCTCAACTTCTCCATCTATTGAATGGGGACGGTGTCATGACAGAGAGCTAACTGACATCCTTCTGCAATGCCCATTGGGGGACCTGGCACAGAGAAGCAGTCTTACCCGGCCCTGCTCCCTGCCCCTGTAGGTCCTTCTCTTCCAGACTTTGAAGTGCACTCTCCCAAATTTTCAGTCCTCCTGGGACTACTGGGCATCAGTGAGGTGGACTGTTGGGCACAGGCCACACTGGCCTCATCTACAGCCCTGAGAAGTTAGGGGAGCAACCATCACCTCATTTCTCAGGGTATGAAAAGGAGTTCAGAGGGGTTGAGAACTTTGTCCAGGGTCACAAAGCAAATTAGGCAAAAGCTGGGCTCAGACCTGGGGCTCATGCCCCCCGTTCAGGGCTTTCCCCCACCGCTACCTCCCAGCACTTGGCTTATTTCCCATACCCACATTCCTGAGAAGTATGTCTGCTTCTAGTGCATTCCCTCTTCCTCAGCCAGTAGCCTCCCTGGGGCTACCCCACCCTAGGTGCCTGCTCCACTCCCTGGGCCCCACCTCCCCCAGTCTGGCAGCCACCAACCCCACAGTCTCAGACACACTCAAGGAATTTCTTAGCTGACCCAATCTCCTGGTTGAGCTCAGAGACTCAAGGTCAGCCTCTGAGTCAACTTCTAATACAGAAAATGGGAGGTTACTGGAGGGAAGATAAGGAAGACCTGCTAGGAAACCCCTGGGTAAGACCAGGCTAGTTGTACCCCCTCTGGGCCTCAGTGTGCTTTCACTCCATTGGGGATAATTATTAACCTTGTGAGAAGGCCACTTTGTAAGGCTGTGAAGAGGAGAGAGGAGCATCATGCCCATCTGAGACTCAGAGAGCTCAAGCTCAAGTAACCTGCCAAGCTGGCAGACAGATTCTTCTCCTCCACTCTTCTAACAGCCTCTTTCCACCCACCCCCTCTGCTGGCTCCAGGAAGGAAAGCAGCTTCGTCCTGCTGGGTTGTGGGGCTTTCATCAACCCCGAAAGCTGGGAACCAAGATGGATAAATATTTACAGAGCTCTTGTGGCCCTGCTGACGACAGCCTAGGGATAAACATGCTGGAGGCGACCCCAAATGCTCCCTGAATGTCTGCAGAGTGTCAGACAATAGCCCATCTCAGACCGCGCCCCCAGACCAGTCCCTAACCCCAGCACTGACCCTGCATGAGCATCAGAATGGCAGCTACAGGTGACAGAGTGTCTCCAGCATACCTGGCATCGCTTTATGTAATCCTCAAGGCTCAGCAGCAGGCACTGTCAGCCCCTCCTGCCAAAGCCCCTCCTTATAGGTGGGAGCAGACGAGGTTCTAAGGGGGAAGACTGTAACCAGTGTCGCATGGCTCAAACCCAGCTCTCTCGAATTCCCCAACCCATAGGTTCAATGGCTATCCAGGGTGATTCCTGATTCTGGTCCAAGTTCCAGGGGACTGAGAGGGGCCAGGGAACGTGCAGAGCCTCCCATCCATTCTCTCCCACCTTTCCAGCCAGCCCTTCTCCCATAGCCAATGAATGGCAGGCAAACCTGGCCCTTGAGAGCAGGCAGGGCTGAGCAGGCTGCCACACCCTCCCACTCCCATCATCACCTGAACAGGGGGGACACTTAGCTGTGGGGCAGATTGAGCTAGACCCCCAGGTGCCTTCAGGCCTGTAGTGGTCCAGCTCTGGCCCCAGGCCATGCTGTGCTGTCTCTGTGACTGGTTCCTAAAGCCCAGCTGTGACAGTCCCCCCTCTCCTCACTCTGCTGTGCTCTCTCTGGAGCATGCATTTTCTTCCTTTCTTTTTTCTCTCCACCTTTTACCCTCTGAGGGTTTCACCCACCCCTTACAATATTCCTTTTCTTTTTGACACTCATCTGATGATCATACACATTGTCACCCATACTTGTGCTCTCCTGGTTCCAAGTCTCCCAAACTCGGGTCCTCTACAGGTGCCCAGGAGGTGGCATCTCCTCCACACTCACACCCCATTTCCCCAGCGCTTTGGCTCTCTCCCCAGCTCTTCCTTTACCTTCCAGCCCACTGCACACCTGGAGGTGTGCTCAGGGCGACCACACACCTGGAGGCCGACACCCGCCTGGGACCTGCTCGGCTTTGTCCCTGCTATGAATAGGAGGCCCTGTAACCACTCCCTCTGCTACCTCTTCCAACACACACCCCAGCATCCGCGGCTGGGGCACGAAGAGCGGGTCCCCACGCTGGGAGGGGGCGTGGGTCCAGCGCGGAGTCCCACCTCACCAGCCCAAGCGATCCCCGCGCGGACTCCATTTGCACACCTCCGGGGACGGGAAGCTCACTATTACACCTACGAGAACCCAGAAACTATTTCTGGTACCGGCCGCGGCAGGCCACCCGGGACGCCCCAGTGGATTTAGCTCGGCCGGGGGGCCCAGCCCTCGTGCCCGGCCCTCCCTCGGGGAGGAGCTGCAGGCCGGCGGCGGGCACTCACCAGTGGCCTGGCACGGGCCAGCGGCGGCGGCGGCGGGAGCAGCAGGAGCAGCGGCAGCAGGAGGGCGCGCGGGGCAGCGCCGCGGAGCCCGGCCGCCCGAGCCATCCGCCCCGGGGCAGCTGGGCCTGCTGGGCCGCGCCGGGCTGCGGCCCCCTTATAGCCTCCGCCCCGCCCCCGGCCCGCCCCGGTCCCGCCCCCCGCCGCCTTTTGTTCTAAACTCTCCGGGCCGCGGTGGCCTAGGTGGGGGAGGTGGTTCGGGAGGGGCTGCACCCGCAGGGATCGGGCCCTAGAGACGGATGCTATCCCGAGGCAGACCAAGCCCCAGTCCTTGCAGGTCTGATGCTGGGTGTAACTGGCCAGCCGGTGCCGCTCTGAGCCTCAGTTTCCCCGCCGTGTGCTGGGCATCCCAAAGCCTTAGACTGGTGAGAGTCAGCAAGGAGTCGGATTTCACTCCTCCGGAACCCCACCGCCAGCTTTGGAGAGCTCATCACCCCTAGAGGTCTCCTTTGTGGCCTGACCTCTGACCTTCTGTCAGCCTGTGACAGGTGGTCCTACTCTTGGTCATGTTCCCCGACCATTCAGAGTCAGCTGATTCATCTGTGAGGAAATATATTAAAATGCGTCCCAGGGGGAAACCGAGGCATATGGCAGTTCCCTCTGCCATATGGGAAACTGAGGCATATGGCAGTTCCCTCTGTTGCCTCACTTTGGAACAGAGATAATGTATAGATTGACAAAACTGAGGCTCTTGGAGGGAGGTGCCAGGCTTTACCATACCAGGAGGCAAGCAGAGGTCTGGAGACCCTCTAGCTGGTGGGATGGGGGTGGGGGTTGGCTGTAGGAAAAGCCTAGACAGGTGTCTGAGTAGGGCACTGGAGGCCCAGGCTGCCTCCTGGTCAGGGCCAGCATAAGGGAGAGAAGGTGAGAATCAAAGGAGGGGTGGTGTCTACCTACTACAAGGGATTCTCCAGTCTCTGACTGCACCCCCTGCAATGCATTCCTGCTGTGCACCCCCTTCGATGAAGGGCCTCTCCACTCGCTACCCACCGCATCCGGCAATCTGCCCCATCATGGCAACCCTCTAGAGCAGACATCCAGGCAATGGCTCCCTTCCATCCAAGCAGGCAAGGCCTGAGTGAGATGAAGCTGTGGGCATCCAGTCTGGGCCTGGAGAAGCACTGGCTGGGTGGGTTTGAGGGGGAGAAGGTTGCGCCTCACAGTTTCTTCTGTTTTAGTATATGTGCTGCCGAAGCGAGCACTCACAGTTTCTTCCGGAAGACTCCACAGAGACCTCTAGAGGGCGAGGAAGGTCAAGACAGCAGTGAATTAAGTGACCTACGGACTGCAGTTTAAGCTCCTCACTCGTGTGTGTGTGTGTGTGTGTGTGTGTGTGTGTGTGTGTGTGT
>PVJO010019692.1:0-33687 GCA_004026905.1 Hystrix cristata
TTCGTCCTACTCTATTAGTAATTTCTTTTGCCGTGCAAAAGCCTTTTAATAGGATGTGGTCCCAAGCATCAATTCTTTGAATTGTTTCCCGTGCAGCCTGAGTTTTATTCATAAATTTTTTTCCAACCCCTATGTCTTGGAGAGTTCTTCCTATTTTATTCTCTAGGAGATTTATTGTTTATGTTTTTATGTTTAGGTCTTTGATCCACTTCGATCTTAGTTTTGTATATGGTGAGAGACATGTATCAAAACATATTCTTTAATGTAGCCTCTTGTAAGCAATCTAAGAAGGTAGAGGGGTACTCAAATTTTCCTTAATTAATATTTGACAATTTAAAGTAATTAAAGGACTTAGTTCTCATTCTTCTTAGCCCCTCAAGGATACAAGGTTGGAAATGCTTCATATTCCAATCTCCCCATCTGGATAGTGGGCCAGTAGAGACTTTATACAGGGACTGCATGGGCCCCTGTAGCAACTGACTATTCCCTTTGATATCTTTCTTCTGGTCTTTTAAAATGAACCACCTGATATACATCTCTAAATGTAACAGCAACCGCTAATGCTGCTTGTTTCTCACTGGAGGTCAATGTTTGGTTTAAGAGCAGGATTACATCTTTCCGGTCCAGTTCAAAGCTCTGAGTATATCCCCTGAAGTCATTAATGTACTTTTTGTGATTACCTAAAAGCTTTCCCAGATCTTCTTTGATTTGTTTGAGATCACTTAGAGCAAAGGATTGCAGACATAGGTAGGGCCAAATTCTTCACTTACCTCCTGTTAGAGATATTGTCCCTAAGCAGCTTTAAAACAATACGATAGATTTGGATATAGCTTAGTAGAGGCTTTAATTAAGGTTCCCTTAAAATTCTCAGGCTCAGGCTATGGAGGACAAGGGAAAGAAACTTCAGGCTTGATAATGGCAGATGCATCAGATTGAGATTTAAGGACCAGAATGACCTGGTTTTCCAGTGACTTATACAGTGGTACCTTGGTTTATAAAGTTAATTCTTTCCATGATTCTGGTCACAAACTGAATTGTAAGATAACTGAATCAAATTTCCCCATAAGGTCAACATTGAACCTAATCACTGAACTTGATTCAGTTAAATTTGATTTGGTCTCATCTAATTTGGTTTGTGACCAGCGTTGTGGAAAGAATTAAGTTCATGAACTGAAGTGCTACTATCTACACTTTGAATACAAACCAAGATTGTCTCTTAAGTCAAAAAGAGTCTCAACATAGGATACCTCTGACAATATCCCCTTTCTCTTACAGAGCAACTCCAGTTGCAAAATATTATCATAGTCAACACTTCTCTTGGTGCTCCACTATGCCCCCTGGGTTATCCAGGCCATGGATGGTTACAGAAAAATATTAAAAGATGTTATCTTACAATCTGAGAGTTGAACAATTTCCCGTCGTTAAGAATACATTCCAAAGGAGTAACAAAATTTGACCTTGAGTTTCCCATCTGAAAAACAGCATGGAGGAGAGAAGGGATCCTGTTTTAGTCCTTCTTGTTTTTCATAAGACCTCAGGACATCCCCTGAGGTCCCCTGATCCAAACCAGGGAGCTTCTAACTGGAGAATGATCAGAAGATTGGTTGAAATAGATTATCCACACTTACAGGCGCATAAACCTACTTCCTCTGAAATGCCATTGCTATGTTTTAAAGTCACATTTACAACCCCAAAGTGTATTTCTAAAACTAAAAGCTGCAATTAACTTCCACTATGATAACCCAATTTAAGGGAAGCATTGCCAAACAGAAAATTAAACCAATAATCAAGGGACCTTAACAATTATTTTCTGAGAGAGAGAGAGAGAAAGAGAGAGAGAGAGAGAGAGAGAGAGAGAGAGAGAGAGAGAGAGAGAGAGAGAGAGAGAGAGAGAGAGAGAGAGAGAGAGAGAGAGATGGACTGATTGATTATGGTCAACTTGAACAGGAACACCCAGCTGAAATGAGTTAGCAGGGTTTTGAGCATAGAAGAACCATCTGAGGATCATTGCTGGACCCGCATAAAGGAGAACAGGAGCAGAAGATCACATACAGCTTTGTTTTGGCCGGTTTTCCCAGTAAGAACTTGTCTGTTCTTGTAGTCAGAGTAACTTGTGTCTTTGTTTTCGGAGATGGTTGCTTTTCTCTTTGGGGAAGCTCTGGACTTTGCCTTTAACTTGAGCTTTGCATCCTGACTCAAGTACGGATTCCTCAGCCTTTTCATGCAGACACAGACTGCCATGGGGCATTGTCGTGGGCTCCCAGCCCTTGATTAGATCCTTGAAGTTTCCAGCATGCAAACAGATGTTTTGCGCTCTTATGCATTTGGTTTGTAGGTGAGTGTTGTAAATGTATATGCCCTGTATTAAATCTTCTCTCTTGTAACCACTGACTAGAAAATACTGACTAATACAAAGAGAGAGACAGAGACAGACAGAAGAAGATCAGAAGGGAAGACTGGTGACAGTCCTTTAAACTACAGTATTGAGGATTCATAAATGTGTGGACTTTGGAGATAGCTTTTTCCAGTGTCATTTGGAGATCCATTCTCTCCACATTGTCTCAGGATGAGAGTTTTTCCTTCTGGTCCTGCTGCTCACACAAGAGACTCTTGCTTATGACACTGGGTGGTCACATCCTTATAATGTGTCTCCCTGCATGGGCATTATTTCCAAGTCCCTTTTAACTTAGGGACAAAGTATGCATTTTATAAATAAATCCCTATTTAGGCTACTATACATCCAGAGACCCCAGGCACATTCAGCTATTTTATCTTTGATAGAGTGGCCAAACAACTTCTCTGGAGGAAAGATAACCTCTTTAACAAATGGTGCTGGAAAAAACTGACTATCCACATGCTGAAGACTGAACCTGGACCCATACCTCTCACATGCACTAAACTAAGATTGAAAGGGGTTGAAGATCTAAATATTAAACCAGAAATGATTAATCTGCTGCAAGACAGAATAGGTAAAACTCTTTAAAATGTAGGTGCAGGCAAAAACTTTATTAAAAAAATCGCTGGTTGCACAGGAAATATTACAAAAAATCAAGAAATGGGATCACATCAAATTAAAAATCTCTGCAGAGAAAAAGAAAGCAACAGGGGCTGGGGATTTAGTTCAGCAGTTAGAGTGCTTGCTTAGCAAGTGCAAGGCCCTGAGTTCAAGCCCCAGCACCAAAAAAAAAAAAAAAAAAAAAAAAAAAAAAAAAAAAAAAAAAAAAAAAAAAGAAAAGAAAAAAGAAAAAGCAACAACAGAGTGAGCAGACAATCTGCAGAATGGGAAAAAAAATCGCCAGCTACCCCTCAGGGGACTAATATATAGATTATATTAGAATTCAAAAAAATTAGATCCCACAAATTTAATAACCCAATTCAAAATGGGCATCTGAAATGAACAGACACATTTCAGATGAAAAAGTACAAACAGTCAATAAATACATGAAAAAATGCTCATCATTGCTAACCATTCAAGAAATGCAAATTAAAACAAACCTGAGATTCCATCTCCAGAAATACTGGCTATCACCAAGAAAATCAACCAATAACAAATCAGCCTTTATACGAGCAAGGCTGCGGGCATAAAGGAACACTTTTTCATTGTTTATGTGAATGTAAATTGGTACAATCACTATGGAAATTAATGTGGAAATTCATCAAAAAACTAAAACTAGAGGTTCTATTTGATCCAGCTATTCCCTTTCTAGTTATCTTCCTAAAAGAAATTAAATTCCTACCACCATGCATATCCATGTTTACAGCAGCCCAATTTATGATAGCTAAATCTTGGAACCTGCCTGTATGCCTATCAACAGATGAATAGATAAGAAAATGTAGTATTTATATATAATTGAGTACTACTCTGCCATGAAGAAGGATAAATTTGCGGCATTTTTAGGTAAATGGATCCATCTCAAGACCATAATCTTAAGTGAAACAAATCAGAAACACAAGTTTAAATATCACATTGTTTGTCTAGTGTGAGAATCCCAATGTACAGATAAGGAGCAAGGTGGAGGATGGATGTTAGAAAGTAGGAAGAACTTTTTTCAAATGGGAAGGGGAAGAAAATGGGCAAGGGAAAGGAAGGAGGGAAAAAATAATTCAGTGAAAAAAAAAAGAATTGAAGGAAAAAATGGAAATAGAGCTTTCCTTTTCTTTTTCTTTTTACCATCTGCAATTCTGATACACTTCTTCATTTTTCTAAGTAATCACTTGATCATCTTATTTCAGGTTCAGAAACTTGTTTATTTACTGTCTACAGAACATAAAGTTATGATTAATGCTGGGAGAAAAAAAGCAACTAACATAATGAACACTGAAAGAAATATTAATACTCTTCTATACTTTTATTTTTCTCTTTTTAAGATTGTATGCATGTATGTAATTTCTGACATAGTTTGAAATATGCTCCAAATACATTTTACTGAAAGAGTGCACACAACAAGAATTACAGTATATGTCATTTGATGTTCAATGATTCTTCTTTCCATCTTACTTTTCCACTGGATGGGCAAGGCAGGTAATTAAATCTTTCCTATTAGAGACTGAAATAGCACAGACACATTATCTAAGTATGCTATAGGAGTTTAGGTCTTGGCAATACAACTTTTCTAAATGGAAAGGGAAAGAAGGATTAGAAGGATGGCATGGGGAAAGTGACAAAGAAAACAATTAAGATGTGTTATGTACAGTACAAATTCTGCATGGTGAATGTGATCAATATGTACTGCACACATGTACTAATTGTTTTAGTTACTTTTCTCTCGTTGTTGGGACAGAATACTCGAGACCCAAAGTTAGAGGAAGAAAGGTTTATTAGCTCACAGTCTGCAGAGGTTTCAGTCTATAGTCCGCTGGGTCCGAGGCAGGGCGGGTCGGCGTGGCAGACCGGCAGCCGACCGGGCACAAAGTAAAGTGAGTAAATGCAAGGAATGTATGCAAATAAGCAAAGCAAACAAGCAGCTAGTTAGCTTCTTCCTGTATCTTTTATCTAGGCTACCTGCCCCCAGGGCGGCCCGCACTCCCACCCCCCAATCTCAGTCTCACATCCTTGATCCCAGCAGAACCATGCCAAACCAATCAATGGATCAATTTAGTAATCACACACTCTAGATCCAGCTATCTCTTACCACATGAGGCTTTGGGGGGACATCTAGACACAAACCATAACACTAATAAAATAAAAAAATACACTATTTCCAGGTCATTACTTTTATAGTTGTGGTAGCTATAGTTGCAAATACAACCTTCACACATATATTCTTTCTATTGTCACAGATTAGGCATTTTTCTGTTTTTTTTCTATCTAAGAAATATCAGAACTCCTTGCCTCTGATAACTAAGTCACCACGTAATTTAGAAGCCTTGTCTGGTGATTTCTATTACTAATCCAATAACCAAATACATTGCAATTGATATTCCAAAAGAAAGTGCTCTGATTAGAATTAATATCTTTGATCTCACCCAAATAATTAAAACAATTGCAATTGTATACTAAACTTAGATTTTAATTAGAGAAATGTTATACAGCAAAGGTTCACCAGAGAATATAGATGCAAATACTGTAATGCTAGGATTTTATAAAAGCAAACATCTCCATTGCCTTTTATCAACTGGCGAAGAGACTAAGAGCCAAAGTTGGAGGTCAAATTGACCTCTCTGATCAGTTGATAGTGGTGTTACTGTGGATGCAGCCAGCAGCATGAATATGGGTGTCAACTGTATGAATTTGTTTGCCTGCCCGCCATCAAGAGAAAAAATAAATGCCTACAAAAGTAGAAGTGCGGGTTTAATCCCAATTTGGAAAAAATAGGAGGGCAGATATTTAGATACTTGGACACACAGAAGTACTTTTACTTATAAGAGATGTCTTGAGCAAGCAATTCCAATAACATATAATGGACACATTTGTGTCTTTCAACAATGTCAGACTTTATTGAATAATAATACTTTATTTTACTTATCAATGTCATCAGCCTTATAGGGCCATGTACTCAAGGGTCACTTAGCACTCATTAAGCCAGGCAATCATTGGTTCTTTCATTCCAATTTTAGTTACTAATATCTATAACAATGAAGTCACACATCACAGTTTACTACTACCGTCATACACACACGCACACAAGCAAACACACACCCCTATACAGAGTCTGCCAAAAAATGTATACACATTTCGGGGAAAAAAAAAACAAAAAACTTGTATCAGTATTTTAATACTAAATTTATTGAGACATCATGAGATTAATACAAGCTACCTTTGGCCTCTACAATTGCAAGAGGTGATCAAAGTGACAGCCATTATGTACAGACATTTATTAGTATGGCAAGCTGCTTGGGTAACCTTGATTATTGAGATTGCTACACACACATTTTCAATTTCTTTTCTAAGGGATGGCAGTGTAATGGGTTTTCTGCAATATGTGATATTCTGTAGGGTTCCCCATACGATGGTAACACCATCTGCTGGAAAAACATCATATCATTTTTCTTTCCTTGGAGTGTGTATACATTTTTTTTTTGCCAGAATATATATGTGTATGCTACAAAATAGTTAACTGCAGTATTAGAACTGGAAGACTTGAAAGCCAAGGCAGAGAGTCTACAGAGATATGAAAAGTCACCATAGGTGGCTAGTTAATATTAAGGACCAAGCAGGGATCCTCAGAGGAGGTGAGGGGCTTGTAGTGACTGCAGAATTGGTTCAAAGTCAGAGTCTTGCCAGCAAGCAGTTAGAGTAGGCCAAGTGAAGCAGGGAGATGGAGCTGAGCTGAAGCAGGGGACAGAGAGCTGGAGTTCATAGCCCAGCAGCCTCATGAGACATTCACCATGTGTCTAATGAGATGACAAGTCAGTGTGGCGGTGGCCCTGAGCCCCCTTTCTGTATGATCCAGGTGAGAAGATTGCAATATTTGCTGGTCTGCTATGTCCACTAATCTTACTGACCTAATTTGGTTTACTATAACTTAGGTAAGTCCTGTGTCCATGTGTCGTTGATTTAATTGGTAAGTTTACAGATGAAATTTTTTTATTAGCAAGACTAATTTATTTATCAATTTATGCCTCATGATTGTGCTGTGCAACTGAAAGGGTTTTCTCTTTTTCAGTAAGTTTGGTAGATATCTGTATGTATAAGTTACCAGTTCAATTGACTTCAGCATTTATACTCAAAATGGAGCAAACTGGTGTATAAAAAGTAGTTATTCAGTGTATAAAGTGCAGCCTGAAAGCCACTAGTCTACACAGCATGGAGTATCTCAAATCAGGGCACAGCCTGCTCTACACACTAGGGTAGGATAAAAGCCAGAAAACAATGATATGTAAATTCATCCAGGCTTTGGCCCACCAGAAGGACCAGAAAAATATTGAAAAATCTGGTTCTATTGAAAAGTCTTCAGTAATAATGTTATGGGGGAAAAACTTCCTTCTTGTTAGATGTCAAATGTGCTGAGTTTGTGGTCTCTGAACATTAAGGAATGAAGCTGAAAACCAAAGGAGGAAGTTAAGAGATTTTTATTGGAAATAAGGAGAAGACAAATAGCTCCTGGATTTCAAGGAGGAATCCTGACTGGGTGGTCACTGATGCTCTTTGTCAAGGGTAATTTTGTACAGCAAAATCACAACATGGCTTCCCTGTGGGTCAAACTATAGTCAATTTATAGGATTACAAAGTGTAGTTGCTTAGTTAATATTGGTCCAATAGGGAAATGAGTCATGTAGCAAGGATACATGGAAGGAACAAAGGCATTCTTGGAAAGAGGTAAGTCCAGATGCTCCTGTCACCCATCTACGCATCTGATACCTAGCTGGACTCACTGGACCAGGTGGTGCTAATTGTGATATAATCTCGAGTTGCTGTCGATTTCTAGGGAAGTTTGCAAACCTAGCTCTTCTGTATCACCCTCTTTTTTTTTTTTTTTTTTTTTTTTTTTTTTTTTTTTTTTGGTAGGAGTGTGCTGGAGATTAAACTCAGGGCCTTGAGCTTGCTAGGCAAGTAAGTGTTCTACCACTGAACTGAATCCCCAACCCCTGTATCACTCTTCTGTTGTTGTTGTTTTGAGACAGGATCTCACTATGTAGTTCAGACTTGCCTTGAACTCACTATGTAGCCCGCCCTGGCCTTGAGCTCATGGCAAGTCTCCTGCCTCAGCCTCCTGAGTGCTAGGATTACAGACACATGCCATCATGCCTGGCTTTGTGTCAGTCTTGAGGGGAGGGCTGAGGAAGAGAATTTTACTTGTAGAATGAAGAAGCTGGAAAAATAACCTAGTTTTAAAGCTTAAAACTTTGAATTTTTAAAATGCTACTTTGACATCCTCCATTTCTGAGGGGGGATTTATAGGAAGGGAAAAGGGAGAATTTTCTTGACAGCTGAATGGCAAGAAGTGGGAATTTGTCACATGTGCAAATGGTCATCATTTTTCTTCACAGGTCACATGTCTCTTTTTTAAAAGGAGTGGCCATGGTCTTTGCAGATGATATTGAGATCGTGATGTCAAAACATCATTGACGAGACAAGCTGGCTTCTTCTGTTCATGTTCATCCTTGAAAAGCTGATTCTAAACCATTCTTGTGTACATTCTTAGGACTCTCCCTGAGAGACTACTTTAGAACTTCCTTATCTAAGGAATTTATGTTCAGGAGTGTTCAGCTCTTAGCCAAGTGATTTCAGAAACAGTGACAGAGATGTCCTCACTTCTAAATTAATGACTTTTGGAGTGGAAAATATCGCCTTTATATGATTAAAAATCATTTTACTTTCACCTTCTTAATTCTTGTCCTTTCGTAACTAGCTTTCTCCTGCTCTGGGTCTTTGTTATGGGACAACAGAAGATTGAAACCAACAAAACACCAAGTGATGATGAATGACTCATTTCTTTGTTTATTTAGGAAGAATAAAAAGATGATCTCCCTGCTGTCAGGCAGAGGGCTTCTGAAAGTTGGAAAAAAACATATATGTTTAAGTCCAAGGGCTTCCATAGTTTTTGGTACAGGTGAAGATGACAGAAAGTAAGGATACTACTAGTTACTGTCAGGTCTTTGATGTCCAGAAAGAACGCTGTCTTTTTTTTGTATTCCCTCTCTCCAAGGCCCCGTCCAGTTTGTTTAGGAACCCATCCTCTGTCCTTTCCCTTCCATTAGGCCCTGGCCAGTCAGTTTACTTAATTATTTGTGCCCTTTGTATGTCAACTCACTTAAGTGCTGACCTTCAGTTTATTTAGATTAAAGATTCAGGACCATTGCCCTAACTAACGTCCTTGTATCTCCTGGCTTCACTTTGATTTCTGAAGGAAACTAACAGGGAACATATTCTAAGAGGACTTAATGGACAATGTTTTCTAAAAAAAGTTTGTTAAGATCATTGATATTGAGATATTTGCTTACTTCTGTCCTTTGGAATAATAAATAACCCATATTTATTCAGTCAAATCACATTTTTATGGCTGAAATATGGTTTAGTTATTCCATAATGTATTATTCTTTTGTTCTACTTAAGGAACAGAGCTTTTTGAGTGTCTATGGAATACACAAGTCATATATTAACACGTATTATTCCAAAGTAAGAAAGAAAAGCTAATTTTCTCTTCTAATTTTTGTGAGTTCTTAGCTGTGACTTCCCATGATAAAATATAGACTAAAAAGAGAAAAATAAAAACATTTAATACCATGCATTCCTCTTATTTACTTGGGAAATAACCCAGAAAAAAAGTGAGTATACTGTGGCCTGGATCTCCAAGAAGTTGCTTTGACATCAGGCTTCAAGCCATGATTCCATCAAAGAACGTTGTGGGGAAAGCCCTGCTTGTTTATATATTTAGGAAAAGCATCATAAAGCAAAGATAGTTTGCTATGTATATTTAAGTCAATACCTTTTTCGTTAAGAATCTCTAGTCAACCTTCTCTTCCTGAAGCAGAGAGGAAGACACATTTATAAGTGGAAAATTTCATCATAGATATTAATTTAATGAAGTAAATTATTATTAAAAATTAAGCACTCAGAGCTTTTCTAGTGTCTAGTTTCTCAGAATAACAGGTTAATAAAATTCTTAAGCTGAGGAAATATATCTTGGGGTGACATACTTTGATTTCTTTGTCTCTCTCCTTTCTTTTTCTTCCTCTTTCTTGCTTTTCTTTCTTTCTTTCTCTCTTTCTTTCTTTCTTTCTTTCTTTCTTTCTTTCTTTCTTTCTTTCTTTCCTATTGGTGCTGGTGATTGGTGCTGTTACAGTTGAATCAGCCAATAATAGTCCCGGTTCTTGTGTACAATGCGGAAACAATTGACAAGCATATACTCAGGAGTAAATAGTAAGTAGCTACATGTATTGAAGATCATGGGAAGTTGTGCTCAGGGCCAGTCCATGCCAACAAAAGTATAAAACAGATGAAGAAATGCACTGTGGTGACAGAAAAGCAGTGCAAATTCATGAAAGGTAGCAGCATCAGATGTAGCAACAGGATAGAGGGGCCAATAACTCAGACCTTCAGAATTTAAAAACTAGACCACTCTGTTTTAGATGCCTTCCACTGAACCTCCAATAGCACCAATGCTTTGGCTCCTATGCTCTTGTGTAGAGCATTGGTGATCTTATAGGCTTTCGTTATTTTCATTGCTGCCTCTCTTAGGATAATGGAAGGAGGCTTAACCATTGGGTGCTGTTTATAGTTCAATGGAGGTAATAGAGTGTTTCACTCAATTCATTTATTTCTAAGTTCATTTATTTCTAAGTGTGCCCTGAGAGCCCTGGTCCAAATTCTTCAAGGGGAGTTGAAAGGGGGAAATTATGTCTTTTATAGGTACTTCTGCCTGAATAGGGGTGTTGGTCTTACCTGTGCAAAGACCAAGGAGCCATCACCCTTACTGATCAATGAGTTCAGGGGAGCTGATCCCTTCCTCCAAAAATTTCTTGATGAACTGTGGGTGTGAAAGTGTTGTTGGAGAGGAAGGGTAGTTCAAAAAGTATATTTCCAGGTTCTTTATTCGCGCAGGCAATGAATTGCAGGAGAGAATTTTAGGGCATTAAGGAAGCTTATTTAAGTAACAAAATGGAGATTGGTTTGGCCAGGTGGATAAGATAGCCACTGCTGCAGTTAGGAATCTGAAAAGGCCTAGGAGGCTAGGGAGCTAAAGATAGAGCATGGGCTAGGGCGCAGGGGGCAGGGGGGCAAGTGTGCAAGGCAAAAAGGGAGAGAAGGGCGAGCTCATGGTGTCATTCACATTTATCTGGATTCTGTTCTCGTGAGAGTTTCTCGATGCTGTGAGGAGAGGGGTGATTGAAATTTCTACCCCAGGCTGACGTCAGGTCAAGGCCATTCCCCCAAGGTCATGTTCATCCTCCCAGCCAGGTCAGGCCACACCCTATTCGTACATCAAAAGCAAGTTTCAATCTTGAGTTATAGTCATCACCAGTAGTTTGGTGGCTTTCAGACAATAACAAACAAATTTTACTGAGAGATTAAGTATGTAAGATATAAATAACAAGGTTATGGGGAGCATTCATAAAGGCCATGTCCAGGACAGTAACTAAGACTAATGACTCAAATAATTCTTCACAGATCTTGGAAATAGTGAACCAGATTTTGTGCCCTGTATCTTACTATTTTATTTATTTATTTTTGAGACAGAATCTCACTCTGTAGTTTAAACTGGCCTTGAATTCACTATGTAGTCCAAGCTGGCCTCAAACTCAGCAGTGATCATCCTGTCTCAACCTCCCAAGTGCTGGGATTACAGACATGTGCCACCATACCCTGCTGTATCTCACCATTTTAGACCCATTGAGAAAGAAAGTACATTACTCTCCTAGGGACAAACACAGCCTCTTTGTTTCAGCTGTTAGGAGATCTAGTCCCCCATGATGTACAGCCACTGCTACTAGAGAGTCTTGAAGGAAGGCAATACTCTGGGCAAGTTCATCTAGGGTTCTGTCACTTTCTTATGTATCTGTTGCTAATAACACAAAGATGTGATTATCTTTAAGGTCTCATGTGAGTAGTCACTGTTTATTATGTCTGTTAGAGTAAGTTTTTTAATAATACAGGATGATGTCAAAAGAAAAAAAAAAAAACATGGCATGTTATAACTTGGAACAGGGACCTTAAGTGTAGTAAACAAGACAGTAGTGAGACTACTCACATCATTTACTTAGAGGGAGAAAACCATTTCACTTATCAGATTCACCAGAGTGGTTGGTATTTTCTTTTCTGAAAAGAAACTTGAGGTCTTCTACTGGTTCACAGGTATATGAAGTTCATGGTCACTTTTCTTTGTCTTCCAGGGTCTCAGGTGGCTTGGGCTTTACCCTGGAGAGGTGAATCTAACTATCTATTCCCTGTACCTTAATGGAAGAGTAGTTAGTAGAGTTATAAAAGGACCTTTCCATTTGGGTGAGAGTTGATCCCAGGGGTCCACCCTCTTCCCAGGTCTTGATTATGACATGGTCGCCAGGGCAGACTTTGAGCCGACAATTATTGTTAGTCTCTGGGAATGGAAGAATCTTGTTTTCATAGTCCTGGAGGGCCTCTTGGAAAGTTCCTAGATGGGTCACATGTTGAAAGAGTTGGGAGGTTTCAGTGTGAGTGACTAGATCACATGTCAAAAAAGGCCTCCCATAAAGTATCTCAAATGGGTTGAGATTAAGTTTAGATTTGGGGTCTATCTGAAGTCTCATTAAGGCAATTGGAAGATCCAGCCACTTATGTTAGGTTTGTTGACACAACTTGGGTAAGGTTTGTTTGAGGGTTTGATTGACTCTCTAAATCTTTCCCACTGATTGAGGTTTCCATGTAGTATGAAGATAATACTTAATTCACAGTGCCTTGGCAACTCCCTGTATGATTTGTGGTGTGAAAGAGGGTTAATTATCACTCTGGATAGATCTAAGCAGTCCAAACCTATGGATTAATTCTTTAAAGAGGACTTTTACCACCTCTAGGGCCTGTTTTGACCTGGTAAGTAAGGCCTCTATCCACTCGGTAAAGGTGTCAATGTATACCAGGATGTCCATCTATCCCTTACATGTAGACATGAGGGTGAAATCTATTTGCCAATATTTTACAGGGGTGGACCCATGCCTTTGTACTGGTTTAGGCAAAGGGAGTGGGGTGATGAGTCTGTGGGTTATGACAGGCACAGACAGGACATGTCTTACAGACCTGGGTTACAACATCATGGAATCCAGGGACTATAAATAACCAATGCCATAGCAGTGGTGACATCTTGCAGTAGGTAGAAGGCATCCTGTAGTGACTTAATGACTTTTCATTACACTTATTGTGACAAGGACAGTCAAGGTCTCATACACCACCACTGGCCCTTTTGAGTTTCTCCATCATTATAAATCATTTGAAGCTCTTCTGTAGAATATCCTGGTTCCAAGTCAAGATCTTGGAAAGAAACTATGGTTACAGTTGTTGATTGGCCAGAATTATATTGAAGAGTGGCCTGTTTGGCAGTGGAATCTGCCTTCTAATTACCCAGGGATACCAGGTCCATGGATCTTGATATTCCTTCCAATGGACAATTGTTATCTCACTTGGGAGATTTACTGTTTCAAGGAGGTTGAAGATCTTTGGTCTATGTTTTATTGGAGACTAGAAACTGGTCAAAAGTCCTTCTTTCCAGATGGCCGCATGTGAATATAGGACCAGAAAGGCATATTTGGAGTCAGTCTATACCTGTATTGAGCCTCTTGCCCTGGGCAATTTGGAATGCCCAGATGAGGGCAGCAAGTTCTGCCTTTTGGGCAAAAGTCAACGGGGAAGTTTTCTCCCTTCAATGATCTGCATAGGGCTGACTGTGGCATAACCTGCCCTCATAATGCCATCCTTTATGAAACTGCTGCCATCAGTGAACCATGTGCTAGCCAGCCCTGTTAATGGCTGGTCCCTCAGATCAGGGTGACTGGCATAACCTTGGGTGATGATCTATTCACGCTCCTGTTCTATCTGTTGGTTGGTTGTGAGGAGCACGGCTGGATTTAAAAGAGTGAAAGATTGAGGAGAGACATCTTGTTTTCAATAAGAGTTGCCTGAAATTTAGTGAGACTTTCTCCAGTTATTTACAAATGTCCCTTGAGTTCTAACAGAGCCTTAATTTGATGTGGAGTCAGAACTAAGAGCTTTTCTTCTAAAGTTATCTTAGAAGGTTCTTGGACTAAGAGTGTTGTAGCCGCTATTGCTTAAAAGCAGCTATGTCAACCATGTGTGACTCCATCAAGTCCAGTGATGACAAATCTTTTAGAGCTTTCAGTGATACAAACGACTTGCCGTGGCACATGAGCCATAGGTTCACCACCACTGATAGTCACTTGGAACAGTAAGCAACTGGTTGTTTTGGGTTTTGTTTTGTTTTGTTTTTTTGGTCTAGACATTGAGTTAGCACTCCAATGGCTACTCCCTGTCTCTCAGCCATGAAGAGTGAAAAAGGCCTAATTAGGTCTGGGATTCCTAATGCTGGGGTCTACATCAAGCCCTCTTTTAAGTTCCTAAAAGCTTCTTGAGGAGATGCTGTCTACCTTAAGGGCTCAGTTTCTGGTCCTTAAGTTGCCTTATACAGTGGTTTGGCTATTACTCCAAAGTGGGGTATCCATAGGTGGCAGAAGTCTGCCATTCCCAAGAAAGTCCTCAGTTGCTGTTTGGACTCTGGAAGACCTAGACAACAAATTGCCTCAGTTCTCCTTGGGGAAAATTGTCTTTGTCCTGGAGTTAAAACATCCTAGATAAGTTACATTTTGTTGAGAGATCTGAGCCTTGTGTTAGAATACCTTATAACCCTGTTTTGCTACAAATTTGAGATTCTGAATGGTGTTCTTATCAAATAACTCCTTAGTTGGGTTATAAATGAGGAGATCATCTATGTACTGTAATAGGCTTCCTCTTTTAAATTTTGGGTCTCTTAGGTCTTGAGCTAAGAGACCCAAAAAAGCCCATGAAAACAAATGGGGGCTATCTCTAAAGCCCCGAGGCAAGACAGTCCAAGTATACTGTTGAAGTCCTGTTTGAGGATCCTCTCATTCAAATGCAAATAAATATTGGGAACTGGGGAAAACAGGGTTAGAAAAGAAGGCATCTTTGAGATCAAGGACAAAGACGCACTTAATGTCTCCTGGGATCTATACTAAAAGGGTAATATGGGTCTGCTACTAATGGGTGAGTATCTACCACTGACTCTGAGATCTTCTACTAGGTGGTATTCACCTGACAGTTTGACTATTATTGGTAAAATGGGTGTATTGCATGGGGACTGGCATGACACTAGTTACCCTGTAGCCAAAAACTAATCAATACAGTGGTACCTTAATTCACAAACTTAATTCATTCCACGATTCTTGAAAAGATGGCCACATTTGTGTTCATGTAAGAATGATGAGGGGCTCAGTGGATTTAGCTCAGTAGTTAGAGTGCTTGCCTTGCAAGCACAAGGCCCTGAGTTCAATTCCCGGTAGCAAAAAAAAAAAAAAAAAAAAAAAAAAAAAATGAATGATGGCCACAGTCATGTTTGCCACCTGATACACAGTTTGCAAATGAAAACAAAATTTTGCCAAATGCTTCTGTTTGTGAACCAAATTATTCACAAACAAAAGCATTTGTGAAATGAGGTACCATTGTAATGGGTTTTGATTCTAGTCTAGCTTCTTTCTTGAGGAAATACTGTGTTCTGTGAGGACATAGATTAGGGTCCTTTAGCCGAATGACTACTGGAGTGGCCTTGGCAGCCCTCCCTGGGGTTCAGTCATACCATGCCCGAGGATCTTCTTCCAGCAGAGAAATTGGACTCTATGGAGTTAGGCTGGCTGGGTCCCTAGCAACTAGGATACAGATTTCCAGAGGTTTAAGTATCAGACTGGCCTTTAATAAGAAGGCTATATCTCATCCAATTATTGGAATGGTGCACTCCACTATCACCATAGAGACAACTTGGGAAAGGAAAATGTCCAAACAGCTGTTCAGAGTAGGAGTAAAGAAAGCTGTATAGTTAACTTCCTTAAGGTCCACAACAATTTTAGAATGGGATGAAAGCTCACTCCAATAAAAAAACTATAACTGAATAAGTCATGCCAGTATCACGGTGGAGAATGATTTGTTTGTCTGCTGCATCTAGATTTACCCAAGGCTCCTGTGAATTAATTATAATGCTCTTGTGCAGGAGCCTTGCAGCTTGCCTCAGGCACTATCTCCACTCACTGCCTGGACCTTCTTCCCCAGCCACCATGGTGAGGGATGACCTCATCCCTCTCTGGGAATGAGGGCAGTCCCTCTTCCAATGCCAAGGGTCTTCTTCTGTGTTCTCATAAGTCCAACAAAGGCTAGGTGGTTTCTGAGGATGTTCCTTTGCCCAATGCCCTGTTCACGTGCACTTGCAGCACTCTGACTTTCTTCCATCATTGTTTGTATTACCTCTAGTGCTGTGAGCTTTGTCATGAGACTTATTTAAAAGGGCGATCGTGGATTTAGCCTGTCTCCTTTTCTTATCCAGTTATTGTTTGTCCTCTACGTCATCACAGCCACTGAACACCAAATAAGCTTCATCAATCAATTGGCTTATATCAGTTTGTGGGCCCAATTGGTGTTTTTGGAGCCTTTCCCCAGTATCTGGATCTGACTGATTAACAAAGTACTGCTTCAGGATAATCCGACCTTCCCTTGATTAGAGTCTAAATTAATGTACTTATAGAGTGTGTCTTCAAGGTAAAGCTGGAAAGCAACTGGGTTCTCTTGGGGACCCTGACTAATAGGCCTGAGCTTATCATAGTACACAGGTTTGGGCACCCCTCGTCATATACCAGATCAAATGACCTTGATGTACAACTTTCATTTGGCTTCTCTGCTCCCTGTGTTATAATCCCACTTGGGCCCCTCTTCAGACCCAAATAACGCGGCAGTTGGCTGGTTATCAGAGTGATTATCAGAGAGTGAAGCTGCAAAGTCTTCATCATTGGCCTATCTGGCAGCCTTTATAATCATTTCCCTTTCTACTGCTGTGCAACAAAAGATGAGGATGAACTGGACGTCTCACCAAGTCTGATCAAAGGCTATTTATTGATAGGGTATGGAAACAATCAGCAAACTTTTCAGGATTCTCAGAGAATGTACCCAGTTTTTCCTCACACTACTGAATATCCATAACTGAAAACGGAACTGTACCATTGGTGCTTGCCACTTCTCAGAGAGGTAGAGAAGTGATGGGCTTAGATGTTGAATTCCCTGAATCCTGGGCAAAGTGGTAGGTACACCCAAGCCACAAGGAGATGTCCTTTATTGCCTGAGGATACTGACTGAGCAGGTTACTGAGAAGATAGCCTGTGGGAAGAGGAGCTGACAGGAGGGAGTCCTCAGCAGCTTCAACTCCTTAGGGATGATGACTTTTTGGGTACAGATTAGGCCTCTGGTAGAAGATCATAAAGGCTTGATCGTAGGGTGCCTCTGACCATTTTTCCCATTCTTTACAGTGAAGATATGATTGAAATATGGCATTATATTTCATGCTGCTGAGGAGTGGCCACATCTCATTTTCCCCAAGTAATGCATAAGCCATTTTTTAAAAATAGGAATATAAGATTTTTTTTTAAATTTATTCTGTTTTTGTTGTTTGTTTGTTTGTTTTTTGTTTTTTTTTTGTTTGTTTGTTTTTTGAGAGAGGGTTTTGCTATGTAGTCCAGGCTGGCCTTGAACTCATGGTGATCTTTCTGCCTCAGGCTCACAAAAAGATGATCTTTCTGAAGTGTCTTAAGGTAGAATTCTTCCCAGTGGTTGAGGATGGAATTAGAAAGAATAGATGAGGCAGTTCCCATCTTCAGATAGGAGCAGTAAAAATTTGGTTCTAGAGTTTTAGCAGGCCTGTCCCTGAGTCAGTCTCCATCAATGGTGGACCTTTCAGGGTATCTCCTGGTCGTTCCTATCCCTTTCAGGCCCAGGGGCATGACCTGGTAAGGCTGAACTCCTTGGAATCTATTAGGCCCGCCCCTGGATCAGTCCCCATTAGTGGGGGCATTACAGGGCATGTCCTGCAGATCCAGTCCAGCTCTCACATTGAATGTCCCCTAGTACAGCTGAACACATTGGAGCTGGAGGTTTCCAGCTTTAAGTGTGCACTGGTGCTACTTCCTTTGGACACATTGGATTTCCCCCTGTAAACACGACTCATCCTCCAGTTGAAGAGCCAAGAACTGGAATGCCTTACTGGTTGGATGTCCCTTAGCCAATTAAAAAAGGAATAAGACCCATCCTTAGAGAAACCTCATATCACTAGATCAAGCCATAAAGCATACACATCTGGTGACAAAAATCTCAAGCAGGCACTAATGTAAATTCAGTCAGCAAGTACAGGTTATGGATCCTTTCAGATAGGTGCATAAATTTAAAGCCACAGTTATCACAACAAAATTAAAACTGAGTAAAAAGGAGAGCAAACCGTTAGTAGCAAACTACATTAGGAAACAACTGCTCTAGGTGGGCTTTACATGACACCTTGCATTAATTTATATATGTATACGTGTGTGTGTGTCTGTGTGTGTAAATTAATTTTTTTGTCTGTGGTACTCGGGACTGGACCCAGTGTTCTGCACCTGCCAGGAAAGCAAGAACTTTACCACTGAGCTACATCTCTAGCTTTTACATTAATGTTTTTAGAGAATGTATTCAACACACACTGGGTTGTTACAATGCTCCAATATTATGTTTTTTTCTTTTTCTGGCAGAGACTATTACTGCTTTTCTAAGATCCCTGTTGATATTTTAATAAGAAAATACTGGAAATTCAACCATACCTGGACAGTTTATACTGTCTACTACCATGTTTAATTTATCTTCGCTATTAAGAGAAAGAAAACAATGTCATATTTTTTATATCTGATATCCTTAATGTTTAAGTTGATTTTCTCATATGCATTCACTCTATTTGTTGACTGATTGGATGTGATATTGGGGATTGAACCCAGGGCCTTCACACTGAATTATAGTCCAGCTTCTCTTTTTTTTTTTTTTTTTTAAGACAGGATCTCAATAAGTAATTAAGTTGCCCAAGCTAGGCTTAGACTTATATTCCTCTTGCTTTCACCTCTAAGCATGCTGCAATTATGCAGGCAATGCCTAGCTTGCCTTCACTCTAGATAGAATGTTCTCCATAGATGGAGTCCAGTGATATAGGCATAGTATCCAGCCTTTGTTTCCTTATTCTTTGCTAGAATTTCACTATTTGGAATCACTTTACCTTCCTTTATTTTAAAAAGATGAAAACTTTTGGTAAGTAATTATGTATTATGCTCTTTTATGAAGCATGGTAAGTAATTATGAAGCATGGTAAGTAATTATGTATTATGCTCTTTAATGAAGCATGTAGTGATTTGTGGGGTTTTGGCATAAAAGATTAGATGTGGGGAAAGAAGGACTATTCAGATCTGGAATAGCTCACCTTCAAACTTAATAACTCCTTTGAAATTGCATCACTTGAAAATGTATGCAATTTTTAAATTTATTCTGAGAAAGAATAGATTCAACATTTTCATACATGGGAAACACAATTCAGATATTATCGTTGAAAAATTATCATAACTAAATCATTAATTTGTTTGGGCTGAGCTCAAATTTGCCACCTTCCTGCATCAGCCCCTCAGAGTGCTGAGATTACAGGCAAGGGCCACCATACCCATCTCTCCGAACAT
This sequence comes from Hystrix cristata, assembly GCA_004026905.1. NCBI lineage: Eukaryota > Metazoa > Chordata > Mammalia > Rodentia > Hystricidae > Hystrix > Hystrix cristata. Next base: position 19,657 of record PVJO010019692.1, read on the forward strand.
CTTTCTGGACATAAAATAACCCATATTCCCTCAAGTCAAAAGAACTGAAAAGCATGTGTAATAGAGCAGTTGGTTAGTTGGGAATTATTAACTTACTGGGTAAACACTGTGTCAGGCATTACAGAGAGTAGAATTTTTTACCTCATACTTCACTCTATTAATGAAAATGTGTTTATTGCTAAGAAGTGTTGTAGTGTGTGTGTGTGTGTGTGTGTGTGTGTGTGTGTGTGTGTGTGTGTTTGATGACAGGGTCTGGATAATTTGCTAACTTACCCAGGCTGAGTTTGAACTTATCCTCCTGGCTTGGCCTCCAAGAATTGGATTCCCAGGTTTTCTTTTGTCTGAAGTTAAAAAAAAGAACAAAAACTTAGCTAAATATAATGCCCAATAATTTTCTATTTGAATTCCAGGCACTGGATTTCTAGTTTTCTATATTTAGAATACATTGTTTCATATATTATTTCATTTTAAATGATTTGCCAGTAAAGGACATTGAAGTGAGTCTTTGTAATTCGGCAGAAATAAAATGATTTATAAGAGGGTATAAGTAACACCAAATTCAGATGACTTCCCATGGTCAAATAGAATATATATATATACATATATATATATATATATATATATATATATATATATATATATATACACATATATATACACACATATAAATTATATAGTTTTAAGGCCATAATAATGCAGGTTTGGGAATTTGTTTGATAGAATGTATTTAAACTAAAAGCAGACATGATTTAAATGTAATTGTGACATTTTAAGATTATAGTTTGCCTTAACAAAACTGAAAAAGGTATTTGCTATCATTAAAAGTAATAAGGCCACTTGCATAATTATAGTAAAGTATCTATAATAAAACTAAATATATAATTCCTCTTGGTATTTGGTCTATTGGATTACTGACATTTGTGTATCATTTGCCCATTTTTATTTTTTGAAGGAGCAGCATATAACTTCCTAGGTTAGAACTCAAAATTCAGAATTTGTTAACTGTAACTTCTCATTTACCCATATTTTAAAGTGAATTAACTGAAGTACTTTTTTTTCAGTTTTTCAACCACTTAATCTTTTCTGTTTTGCTTCTGAGACTTCTCTTCATTATATTTTAACATTTTATAACGATACATTCTTATCTGCACTTCATCCTTTTAAAACTATACTTATTTAATTTTTTTAATTTAAAAAGTCATCTAGTAATTGTAATGATTTTAGAAACATGTCAACATCCAGGCTTGGATAATATTTATACTATTGTAAAAAAAAGTAACTTTTACTTGGCAATTTGTTATTCAGCATACCTATTAGGTAGCAGGTATTTGGCAATATATGAATGGCTTCTCACATTATTAAGTGTTCAAAATATTGAAATCTTAACTCAGTTGCCTACAGATCTTATAGATTTAATATGCCAAATAAAAACAGTGCCAAATTCTATTTAAGTAAATTTCTTGTATTTTATTGTGTAATTTTGTATCTGTCAATTAAACTCTAAAGGAATTTTGTCAGAAATTAAATCATGTAAGAACATAATCTTCTATAGAACTGAAGGAAGAGTAGGTAGAAAATGGGAAAACAAATGAGATACTATGAACAAACAAATCTTTTAAAACATAAAGTAATTAATGCAATAGAATTTTTAAGACTTAACATTATAATGAAAATCAGGGGGTTGGGGATTTAGCTCAGTGATTAGAGTGCTTGCCTTGCAAGTACAAGTTCAATCCCCGGAACCACAAAAAAAAAAAAAAAAAAAAATCAGTACTTTATTTTTTAAGTGTAGTATTAAATGTGGCAAAAACTTGTCTCCTACTCTAGTTTTAAAAAACTATGAAAAAGAAAGAATTGTTTTGAGTAAATAAGCCAAGGAACTGCCAAAACATCTTAAAATTCATAGTGAGTTCCCTGCAGTATTCTAAACACGAGCATCTGTGTTTTAACTAGCCGAATCTGAAAGTCTCTTGGTGGTGATGGCGCTCAGGTAGTGACAGCGGATGAAGATCCTTAGCACACCTTACTGTGTATCTATATTAGCCATACTGCTGCTTATCTCTACAGCAACTCAACCTGCCTTCCATTTAGGAATCAAGGGCTGCATTTAATCATTCTTTTTTTATTTTTCTACTCGATCCTTTTGATAAATGAATATACACATATGTGCATGCACTGAAATGCACGTGCAAACTCGCACAGATAATTGCTATACTAATAAGGCTAAGCATTCAGAAATTCACATTTTTATTTATACAATTTAGTTTGTATGCATTTACATGAAATACACTGTGGGGAAAAATGGTGATTAAAAAAGAAAAATGAAAATACATCAGCAGCTGATACTAAAATGATATATATTGTGAAATAACTTTACTAAATTGGGTCTGTAAAAATGATAGAGGTAAATAAACAAATTGAAACAGCAGAAAACAGTGTGATTTACTGATATATAATCATCATTTATATTGTGAGTAATTTATAGAGACTAATTTTATTTTTATATTTTATTACTTTTTTGTACTGAAGATCTAACTCAGGGCCATGGGCATGCTAAACGAGCACTTTACCATTGCGCTACAGCTCTGAATGCCCTCGATCAATATAAGTAAGTCCTAAATTATGAGGCACAGGGTTAGAGTTTCTGGTGATTGTGTTTCATGACTCCAGTGCCACATGAATTTCTTTTCTGTTATTGAGTCCATATTGAGTTCCAGTGAAGTAATTATAGATATTGACCGGATATATTTCAGTATTTTCAACTCATTTGACTCCTCTATGATGGCTTCATATTCTTAGAATAATATACCAGCAGAATAAGAAATAGAACTATACTGCTGTACCTAAAACATGCATGATATATGAGATGTGGATTCAAATTCACTTGCTGATTTACTAAACTTTTACAAAAAGCCCATTATGTGCCAGGAACTGAACTAGTTTTTGGACCTGTGTTGCCTTGAGAAAAATGAGGAAATAGTAAGATTGATGAAGGATTGGGAGAAAGAAGAAGAGCAGAAGTAGAGGGAGAAGAAGAAAGAGGACAAGTAAAAGAAGGAAAACAGGGAGAAGAAGGAAAAGAGAGAAAATGGAAAGAATAAGAAGTCCTAAAATAGTACTTTTGGAATTATAGTTTAATCCAAGGAAGTTGTCCAGCAAATGAGTCCTTCCAAAATACCTAATAAATTTCAAAGTAAAAATTTCATTTTTCACAGATCTTGAAATTTAATTTAAAAGTGGTTATATTGAAAATTTCATTTTATAAAAGGATAAAAATCCAAAACTTACTTAATGTCTTTCAAAAACAATACCCATAATTAATGTCTCCCAAAACAAAAACCATAGTTCATTTTCATTAAAAGATTGAGAATATAAAATTATAGAATTTAATATAAGAGAATGAAAGAACATGGCTAGTATTATTTTTTTAAAATTTTTTTTAATGGTACATTTTAGATGTACATAGGGATAACATTCATTGTAGGGGATTTGTACCTGTACATGATATATCTTGCTCCTTTTTTTTTCTTTTTGCTAGTGTTCTTTAGAAAGCTTCCATCATTCAATTTTATAACAAATGAAGGATGGGATGTTGCATTCATAATAAAATTAAGAACACTGTATTACAATAAATGCTTCAAAACAAAAGTGATACTTATGGACTGTTTCAGATGTTATTAAGTAAATAAACAAAGGATATGATATATTAAGCTCTTTTCAATGAATTCTTATGCTAAAATAAAATACGAATACTATCCCTGCTTTTGTTGTCAGTCCTAGATATTTATGAACTATGTAGTTTATTAGATGGGCCAATTTTATGATCAAATCTGAATGCTTAACTTCACTAGCAACATAATTTGACCATGGTAAATAATTAGAATCTTCACTAGTGTTTCTCCACTTTACTTTTTCTGCTAGAAAGGTACAGGCAGACTGCTAAGAAGTTCTTCATGATTGGGCGATTATGAACACTATTTCCTGCAATGCCAACATTTTCGATCTAATCAATAAAATTTAAAAACACAAAATTAGTCCATAATCTGTCACTATTACTAAAAGTATATCAAACCTTACAGAAATGTTTATCTATCTACAGATAATACGTTCAAATTTACTGACTTCACGCAATGTGCCAAGAAATACGTGAAGCTGGGATTTGAAGCTTTACTTGATTCTAGAGCTGGATTTTTGAAACAAAAATTCAAACTCAGAAGATACAATGACTGTTCTCTCCCAATTAATTGATAATTCCAAAAAGGATTGTTTTAGTAACACCTATGGCAATATTTATGCTCTATAAAATGTCAAATCATAATATTCTCTATCACAAGGATTTAGTACTTTTCACGAGACAATGAACAGCTTTGTGTACACAGACCTTCATATCAGTGGGATGTGCATTCACAAATTCAATCAATTGTGGATCAAAAATATTTGGAAAAAAATTGCATTTCTATTGAACATATCTACTTCTTTTGTCATTATTCCTTGTATAATACAATGTACTTACTATTTTAATAGCAGTAGATATTGTAACAAAGAGATAATTTTAAAGTATACAGCAGGATGTGCATAATTTGCATATCAATAATACATGATTTTAAATAAAAGACTAGAGCATTTGCAACTTTTCATACTTGTCCTGAAATCAATCCTTCATATGAAGGGATTATTCTATTGCAATATAAAATGCAATATTATTATATATATTCAATGTTTCTATGCAAGATTATTCACTCGTTTACTTTTTGCTAGCTATAGATCCTCACATACATTATTTTATCTGAGCTACATATCTTAGGCTGATTGCATTTTTTTTACATAAATTTCAATATGGAATAAGGGAGATACTGTTTTTTAATGTTCTTTTTCCTTGGTGCACATTTTTTGATGTTCATTAATTAATATAAAAGCTCTCAATTTAGATAATTTATTTGCTAGCCAACTTATCTGTTACTTTTGTCATGTTCAAAAATCTCAGACTCAAAAAAAAATCTCTGACTCTATCTCAGCACACATTTTTTTGACATTGTGAATATAATTTTTCTTAAAAAATTAATTCAAGCAAGATTATGTGAATTCTATAGATAGCATATTTACCAACTGCTGCTAATGTAAGTCAATCTTTTCACCTAAATTTAGTGACCAATAAAATATATTTTTGTCATTCTATTCTACACTTTGAACAAATTTAGTTAAATTGATGTTAATCATTATGTTGCCTTATATTTATTGCTGCAAGATCTAAAGTTGTACTTCCTAATTTTATTATTAGAAAGACAGATAAATTCAAATCATCACCTATGGAATATAATATGTGCAAGACTAGGTCAAGCCGTTAGACATTGTAAAGTGCTACTTGCTTTTTAAATAACCAAATATTTTAAACAAAAGAAGTTGTGCTGATACTTGTAAAGTTTCTTCTGTTATATTTTATTAGACTAAAAGAAATAAAACAACACAATTCAATACAAATGTCCAGGATTTAGAAAAACTGTGGAATGAGGGAAGTTGTTAGCCCCGAGTCCCTTTCAGATAGGTACACCTAATAACTGCCAGGAAAAAATAGGCAAAGAATAGTTTTGGCTGAGAGGTGGGGCCACATTCTTTCCAAAACCTTTAAAAAAATATTTTTACAAAAGTGTATTTCCACTGCTTTAAAAATATAGTTTATTTTTGTATTGTAATATGGTATTTTAAAACGTAATATGTAGATTTTATTTGGGGGATCATCTGCTGTCAACTCTCTCTCTCCCTTTTTTTTTTTTTTTTTTTTGGCACTGATGATTGAACTCAGGGCCTCATCATTGCTATGCAAGCAATCTAACCACTGAGCAAAATCCCCAGCCCCTGGTGTTAACACTAAATGACTTTTTACAGAAACTTGTGTAAAAATGTGCTGGAACTTTAGTATCTAGTGCATAAAACAGTATCTTTCCACATCTGGGACCATACTTCAAACTTAATCTGAAGGGCTTAATGAGATATGCCAATCCGCCTGACAATTACGTAGCTAGTGAGCTGTGGTATCTGGAGGCCCATAGACACTAAAAGCATTTTTCTTTGCTTTTTCTTTCTGCTTTCTTACTCCAAATAACTGCAAATTGCATACATGCAATCTTTGCTGATATTTCATTGAAGACACAGTACCCTATTATTGTGATGAATGATGACATTTATTTACTATCCAGTTTTATGATAATTATGATGATATCAATATACAGTATCATACAGATGTGCTACCCAAATCTATAGAGTTAGACCCACCTTGTTGTACAGTATGTATTATCTGACAGGCTGCAACCCATGTTAGTAAACATAGTAGGTCACTTTTTGTATGTAATAATGTATCATTATTTTTTGAGTTTTGTCAGATAATTAAAATTGAAAATGAGTAAATATGTTCACATAATGATCGATTTTTTCTCACTATATATGAAACATTCTTTAGCAAAAAACTTCATCACCACTGCATCACACTTAGGTGGTTTTTGTTTTTCTTCATATTAGTAATCCCAAGAAATTTTTTTATTGTTGGTGCTCAAAAATTTTCCAGCACTTCGTAGAAATTCAGAATTATCTCTTAATTGCAAGGTGTTAATGTTTAGCAGAAAGGCTATTTGACATTATGAAAAATAACCTGGAAAATTAGTCATTGTTCCTCTTAATACTCTAAAGGAGTTTCAGAAAAGTAAGCAAGAGGAATAAGCAAATGGAAAAAGTGCAAATAGATTTTCATTTTTGTCTTACTTTTTTTTTTTTTTTTTTTTTTTTTTGAGACAGAGTCTCATTATTTAGTTCAGGCTGGCCTTGAACCCACTACATAGCCCAGGCTGGCCTGGAACTTGTAGTGATCCTTTTTGCCACCATGCCCAGCTAGACTTTCTTAGCAGAGACAATTTATCTCATTCTAAAATAAAAGTGCTTCTATGCTTTCATAATATATTTAGGGTAAGTGTTTCTGTTGGGTTTGCCCCTATTTTGAGGAAATTCCAGAAAGTATTATTGAAATTATATACTTATTTTTTTTTCATTTTTGGAAATGAACCAAGTAAGTTTATATACCTTACTACAAAGAAGTGGAAAAATTATATCTTGGATAAAAGCTTCAGACACATGATTCACGACTTTTCAATTACTTCTAAATCATGACTTACTCTACTGTGTGGTGTTATAAAAACATAAATAGAAGAAAAAAAAAAACAAAACTGTACATAGGAGACTGTAGAATTCCACTTCCTTAAGCAACAAAAAATGACTTTCCAAATTAAAAACGGTGTAGAACTCACAAGAATTCATCTTCCTTCCTTTGTTAATATTTAAGTATTTGAATGTACAGTTATATTGAAAAATGTAGAATGGTCAAAACTACATCAGTTGCTAAAACTGTAGAAATATCGCTTAAACATTTTCCTGAATGATTCAAACGTTCCATAAGGACATCAGCTATTTAGAAGAATCACTATGAATATCAAACATCCCCCTACTGGTAAAATGAATTGTGATTTTATTTATTTATTTATTTTTGGTGCTGGGGTTTGAGCTCCAGGTCTTACGTATGCTAGTGTGCTAGCGTTATACCACTGAGCTACATCCAAAGCCCTGCATTGTGATTAATAGGAGATTGGTGGGAGAATTTTAGGCAAGAATCTTTTATCAAAACTTTCATTTAGAATCATTGTCAGTATCTTTTCCTTGTTTCCATTGATTTCAGTTTGGGCGGAAGAGCAGGCAGCAAAGCTTCATCATGGAAAAAACAAAACAAAACAAAACAAACAAACAAACACGTTGCATTTTAGAATCATCCTATAAAGGCCCTAATGAAAAGAGTCTTCCTTTCTCTCACATTTTCAATCTGAAATGCAGGGAACAGTTTGGGAAAGGGGGACTGCGGGAATAGGGGTGTCGAATGGTTAGACTGGATGATAAATCCAAGAAGAGATATTCTTTTCATGAAGAAAGGATCTTTTTGCCGTGCCAGATGGCATATAGAAGGCTAGTGGTGCTGGCAGAAAAACAACTTACCGATAGACAGAGAACGCAGGAAAGATAAGTGTTCACTTGCGTCACTGAACACACTAGCAAGAGGCACGGTGGTTGCATTTCCTAGACAGGTATTCTGCAGCCAGGGGGAGAGATTGGGGTTTTCGTGCCAGAGTGAAGATGTAGGAAAGCGTCAGAGTTGGCAGACGTAGATATCTTAGAAATGCATTTTCCAGGGCAATTTGATCCTTGTTTATCTTTCAGGAGCATCCGTATTGTGACTCAAGTTGTACACCAAATTTGCAAATTATCAAGACTTCTTGCTTAAGCCTCACAAAAGAATCTTTAGACTTAGATAAGGACACTGGTATGTTTTAACTTTTTGGGGAAATACAACATTAGTTCAGGGTAGAAAAGGAAAGGATGATTTTTGTATTTACTTTTTTCTTGTGCTGTTTTTAGTCCTCATTAATGCAGTGATTTATGACGGTGCCGTAAGTGTTGGTAAGAAATGTCTTGTCAAAGAAGCTTGGGTGCTGAGAATTTTAACCCTTTTCTCATCACATTTGCATTATTTAAAAAGCAGGCCTTTTCTTAGCTCTCAAGTTGGAAATGTGAAAAAAAAAAGGGTACAGTACTTTTAACCTTGGGCCTTTGTAAGATTTTAAATTACCATAATCTTTTTTTTTTTAATATTGAAGTTTTGTTGCCTGCTTTTCCTCCAGAACTGACAAATACAACTAAGGAAAAGACACTTGCCAATGTTTCTGGATGAAATGTAAATGTTGCCTGCCTATAAGTCCATGTACGTATCTCTATTAGAAATTTCTTTGTTAAAGCTACTGTAATTTTTTGTTTTAATTTGTACATGGGACAAGAGATAGTAAGCTCCTTGGCCAGAATAGCTGAGACTTTACTGATTTTGTGTGGTACATGACAAGACTGGAGATAGGCCTAAAAACACTGATAATGCAAGACTTTTTCTTCCCTTTTATCCTCTTTCTTCCATGACTTAGCTTTCTTTTCTTCTTTTCCTGGTTCTCTTCAAAAGTATCATTATCTTTATTTTATTAATGTCTTATTATTATTTCTTTTTTCTTCCTTCCTCAGGAAGAGGAAATAAACATATTTATGATTAAATTATAATTTTCTAATTTTTAATAGATACTGGATGATTATGAAGTAATGATTTTTTATAGAGAGGGGGATGAAAAAAGAATAAGGAGGAGATCAGAAAATGAGGTATATCTAGAAATAACTATTGCCAATATCCATATGAAACTTTTGAGTCATTTAGAAAAAGGTTTGAATGATATTTGCTAGGATTTTAGCAATTGCTATAATGTGATTTTATTATAGTTTAATGCTTTAAGGACTTCGATCTATTTTTGAAGATAAAATTTATTCTGGCACTGTGAGTCTGCTTTAACAATATTTACACAAAAATAGACGAATGTTATAAAATTTGTCTGTTGTAGATTATCATCTCTTTTGATTACCTGTAATTCCTCAAATTTTAGTTAAGTATTTAATGTAAAAATATCTCAACTGATAGGGAAAAGGAAGGTAGACTCTGGAGAGAGGAAGGAGATCTATGAAAGGAGGCAGGAGGGGAGGTTGGGAGTTGAATGGGGAGCAAAATAATAAAAATACAGTATGTATATGTACAAATTCCCCAAGTGAATATAATTATTATGTATCATAAATATATAAATAAAACTATTTGAAACAGTTGTTTAAATATTTGAGAAAGTCATGACATTGACAGGAATAATGCTTGTAGTATAGCCTCATGTCAAGGGAGTTATCTGGAAACCCAGACCAATCGCACCAAGGAGATTAAAAAAAAAAGGATTCATTAGAGACAAAAAAAAAAAAGAAAGGTTTTGCCAATTTTTTCCAGATTATTATAATTGTGTTGAAAGTGTTAAGATGTTAAAATAATTTTGTCTTATATCTATTTCCAACCTCTTATTGTATATAGTATAAGAGTTTGTAGTACATAAGTACTGTGTATTATATTTCAGATGCTGGTCTGGCAATTATTCTTGTGTTTGATACTTTTGTGAAAAGTTACTACTGATCTTCATGATAGGAAGTGGTTCCTTTCAGTAACATTCAAGCATTATGACATTTTTAAATGGATTAGTTCTAATTTCTTCTCCATATGGGTTTCTCATTTTAAAAAAAGAGAAAAGAAAATTTCCAAATATTTTTAATAGCTTTATTTGCCTTTCTCTAAAGAAGACGGTTGATATTTGAAAAGTTTTTGCTTGCTTTTTGTAGAATCGGAGATTGAACCCATGACATTCACACTGAGCTACATCCCAGCACTTTATTTATTTATTTATTTTCATTTTGTGACAAATTCTCCCTAAGTTATTAGATTGTCCAGGGTGGGCTCCAACTATGATCCTTTTGCCTCAACCTCCCAGAGTGATGGCATTAAAGGCTTGTTCCACCATGCTGAGTTTAAAGATATTTTTTTCTTTAAATGGTATCTGCCTCTTTTTGTGTTTCTATGACTTTATAGACTCCACATACAAGAGAGTGAGGAGGGGCAGAGAGATAAAGAAGGGAGATTTTTGACAAAAGATACAAAGTGTCAGATGAAAGGGATGTTTTATTGATCTATTGCATTGCAAGGTAAGCACAATAAATAATAATGTGTTGTATATTTCAAAATGGCTAGTAAAACAGATTTTTAACATTCTCCCTCCACAAAAATAAGTTGCCGAGGTGATGGATATGTTAATTAGCTTGACTGAATGTTTCTACAATGTTTTCATACATCATGAGTTCACATTGTATTCAATATATATGCAGTTATTATCTCTCAAAAACAAATTGACTAAACCTAAAGATATCAAACTAATTTTATAATTTTCAATATCAAAAATTTATAACCCTCTCTTGCCTCAAAGCAAGATTTATTACAAGTTGAAGCCTAGTTTTTCTTCAAAGTCGACTCCTTAGATCTACACCCTTTTGCTGTACCATGTTTACCTTTATAATTAAGTTCGAAAGTTCAGAACCATAAAGTACAATGACTATCAGAAGGACAAATTTAAAGATCCTTATGATGATTATAAATTCTTTATTTTTCATAAATGAAAAGAAAATATAATCTACGTTTGAGCATTTCATGGAACATTTGTTACAAAAGAAGACAATAATTGACTGTAGGCTAGTGCACATCTGAGGTGATTCATCTATGCTGTGCTAAACATCAATAGAGGCAGAGCCGTAGTTACAAAGGCAGATTATAAAGTTTACTCACTTTATGGAGTGTTCCTATCTTGTGAATCATGTTTAGCTCATTTATGTATTAGAGAATTTTGGGGTGTTTTTAAGGTGGCTTTCTTGAAAATTTAAAATAAGTAAACAGTTTGGAAATGAACTGGTCCACCCCCATCATTTTACAGATAAGCAAACAAAGTGTTAGAAAGAAATGACTGTGACAACCAAAATCTATTAACTGGGGAATGAGATTTTAGCTCAGTGGTAGAGTACTCGCCCAGCATGTGCAAGGCCCCTGAGTCCAATCCTTAACACTGAAATCAGTCAGTCAATAAACAAACAACCTAACCAAAAAAATCTACTGACTGACAACTCTAAGACATTTCCTCTTAGAAACATGATCCAAAATTTGAAATAGGCAAGATTATCTTCCCCATCCCTATTTAATAACTTTTATCACGCTCATATACTTTGTGTCTCTCGAGATTCTGGCCACTAGCTTTCTTCATCATGATCCCATGCCTAATATTTTGGCATAATATTCTCCCTTTGGGGAAATTACATTTTATTAACAGATTACTGTAAATGCTGCAGTTTAAGTGAAAGAATGAATCTCTAATAACTACTGATAGCCATTGTTATGGAACACTGTAAGTATGGAAGCGTAGAAGTTAAAAAGGTGGTTATTTGGCAAGTAGTTTTTCCTCCATATTCTAATGTATCATTTATGCATCCACTGCCTCCTAGATGTAAACTATTCTTGCCTATAGAATGCAGGAGGTTACTATTTGCAATTTTCACCAGAATGTTTTTCATTTTGCTAAAAGAAGTGACTTGAGTGTCTTACAGAAGATATCAAGTAGTATAGCTTATCATCTGCTTTATCATTTTAATCAGGTTGAACTTTTCTCCCAGAAATTAATAAAGCATTATTAAAAAATTGGAATACAAGATGGAAACCAGGAAAGAAGAAAGAGGATATCTTTTTGGCATGTCCTTTAGTGATTGGAACTAGAAGGAATAATTTGTCTCACTTAATAAAAGCAGACCCAGCCCAAAAATGAAGGCATCTAAAAGCATAACTCTCTCTTTTCCAGTTTAGTTGTGGTCATGCAGGTGTGGTAACTCACTTTATCAAAACTAAGTGCAATGTTTTCATGGACATGATTTCTGTGTACTATCTGTTATGTCAGATTGTGTCTTGTTCTATTTTAAATTAAATAATTCAGGGGATTTTTTTATCTTTATTTTTTAAATTAATTGTATTGGTACATTTTAGATATAAATAATGATAACATTCATACTAAGAAATTTGTACCTATATATGATATCTTGATTCTTCTTCTTTTTTTTTTTTATCAGTCCCCTCCCCTCCCTTTGACCCCTCTTCCTCTTCAGGACATCTTTTAAATTCAGCACATAGAGGTTGATTTTTAAAATGTTTCCATTAATAATCAAATGAAACTGTCAATTCCCAGAGAAATGGCTTCCTCAGAAAGAAACATGAAAAGTCAAAAAGAAAATTTTCAAGGAAGATAATGTCTTCCTACCTCTTGCTATGCAGTTTTTAATATTGCTGTCTCACACTGAGCCCCTCTCTGCTGGCAAACATACACACATTCTAACACAATCACTGTTGGGAGCAATAGGCAAGGAAGAAAATTGCTTTCCTATTTTTCGTTATTCAAAGAACTGAAAAGTAGAGGAGAGTGAACTGCAGTGAGAGCCCAACATGAATTATTCAGTTCCTTCAGTTTGTTGATCTTAACGAAATACGAAGTGATTTGATCTAAGAAAAATTAACAAGAGAAAACATGCCTAATAAAACCAAGAAAGAATCATGTTTGTTTCAGGAATCAATAACAGACAATGACTGAGGATCGTAATGGAACCGTTCAGAGAAACAGCCTTTTGCCAAAGCAGTTGTCTTGCCCTACATGTGTACATCTGTGCAGAGATTTTAAAATTTATACTTTGAACCAAAAGAAAGAGAAACTGTTTAGCAAATGTAGAACCATGTAATACTTAATTTGTTAATCTGTCCAATATTATAATTATAGCCTGTGTATGTTTCTGCTATCTGAAATAACAATTACCAAACAGATTTAGGGAGCTAATCAAATTAAAATTTGCATTTTCTTTAAGGATTTGGGGAAAATTTTGTAGTTTTTTTTTTCCTTTTTCTTCTTAGACAGTCATGGATTTAATTTTTATTTTTACCAAGAACATGTATTGGGGCTGGGGATTTAGCTCAGTGGTTAGAGTGCTTGCCTTGCAATCACAAGGCCCTGAGTTCGATCTCTGGCACACACAAAAAAAAGTATTGGTACATTGTATACATAATGATCATAATCAACATGGTTATTTTGTACCTGTACATGATGTATCTTGGTTTTCCCCCCTCTTCCCCTCCCCTCCCTTCTATTCACACACCCCTCTCTATTTGCAACAAGTTTATTTACATTTTTCCATTTTTTCCCTTTCATCTTACTTTTAACCTTCCTTCTTTATCCCCCTTTTCCCTTTCTAGTTCTCCTCTCTTTTGAATACTTTTTTTTTTTACACAATATCTATTATACCCCTTTGTCCTTATTTATACTTATGGTTTCTCATATCAGAGAAACAATTCGATGTGTACTGATAAGTGTCTGATTTATTTCACTTAATAGTATGTTCTCCAGGAACATCCATTTACATACAAATGACTCTAGTTTATCCTTTTTTATGGCGGTGTAGTACTCCATTGTGTAGAAAAACCACATCTTTTTTAGCCATTCATCAGTTGTTGGGCATTTAGGTTGTTTC